>JAHUTJ010059295.1:0-15696 GCA_036250325.1 Characodon lateralis | reverse complement strand
TGCTTTCTGGCTGATGTTTTGGTCACCTTTGAATGTTGGTGGTGCTTTCACACTCGTGGTAGCATGAGACGGACTCTACAACCCACACAAGTGGCTCAGGTAGTGCAGCTCATCCAGGATGGCACATCAATGCGAGCTGTGGCAAGAAGGTTTGCTGTGTCTGTCAGCGTAGTGTCCAGAGCCTGGAGGCGCTACCAGGAGACAGACCAGTACGCCAGGAGACGTGGAGAAGGCCATAGAAGGGCAACAACCCAGCAGCAGGACCACTACCTCCGCCTTTGTGCAAGGAGGAGCAGGAGGAGCACTGCCAGAGCCCTGCAAAATGACCTCCAGCAGGTGTTTCAGTTTCATTGTCCAACCCCTGGATTTCTTCCTGATTGGAAATAAAACCCGCCTCCAATCGAGGATCTCCTTTGGAAGCTGGAAGTTTGTTCCCTGTAGGTCTCTTCCCCGACTTCTGACCTGCTTCTTTTGCTTGTAGTGCTTGAACTTCGCTACAATTGGCTGAGGTCAGTTGTGATCGGTCTTTTTACCTCCGAGCTGGTGAACATGATGGAATGTGATGTTTTTTACCTCGTCACTTGGGAGTTTCAGCTGACGGAGTTTCCTCTGCCCGTTCTACGATGCTGGAGGAGACAAAGTTGTCCCGCATGCCTCAAGCTTGTATAGGATCGTCTCCTTCATTTTTTTATTTTCTCCAGACAGCTGCGTCAGGCCATCAGTAAGGTGGCCTGACGCCTTACTGAGGTATCCCTCAGTGTTTGGTTCTCAGCTGTGAGCGAAGCTAGTTGTTCCTGGCTGAACTCCCTCAGAGCTTGGAATTCCCTGCGGAGAACCCCAACTTTGCCAGACGAGCATCCAGGCTGGTTAACTTCTGGTCAATAGGCTCCAGCACATCAGTGTAGCTTTTCTCTGGAGAGATAATGGAGGTGCTGGCCGAGCACTCTGAATGGGTGCATTTTGATGTTGGTGTGGTCATGGATGCGGATTTTTGTGGCTCTTGCCCATTACAATGTTGTCAAAACATTCGTCCACGTAGCTCTCCAGGCTGTGCAAGGTTTCCTCGTCCAATTTGGTTTATTGGGAAAATATGAGATGTTGGTTAGTATTTTAAATGTGTCTGTCAGGATCTGCCATTTTGGACTTTGTTTTGTGTATGTTTTGATTGAGCAGTTTATTTAGGTTTATTTACTCCCTTTTTGTTATGATTTACCCAGTTGCTTGTTCCCCTTAATATTAGTCTGTTTTACCGGAGTTTGTTGTGTTTGTTTGTTTACTTGTATATTGCCATATTAGTTATCGACAGCTCTCGCAAGATCTCAGCCGTTCATCACCGTCAACCGCGCAGGTACAAAGACTGGCTCCTGCTGGCTGGAGAAGTCAGTCCTGCTTAAAAGGATCCAACAGATTCTTCATATTTCAGGTTTTCAGAGAACTTTTCCAGAGCCTAGGAGCATAGGCTCTCAGTGCTGCTTCCTCTGTTTAGCGCAGGTCCTTGGTAAACAGGTCAACAAAGGTCTGAGGGGTCAACATGGTTTATATTTCAGTTCAACTCAACTTAGTTCAATTCAGTTCAGTTTATTCATGTAGCACAAATTCACCACAAATTTAGTCTCAATGCACTTAACAAAAAAGTAAATTCAATCCAATCATACTGGCAGTTTCAAAGTGATTTACATACATTCCAATTTGATCCTATACTGAACAAAAATATAATCACAACACGTTTGTTGTTGCTCCTATTTCTCATGAGATGAACCCAAAGATTCAAAGACTTCTTCAGTGTCTACAAAAGGCCTATTTCTCTCAAATATTGTTCACAAATCTGTCATAATCTGTGTTAGTGAGCACTTCGCCTTTGCAGAGGTAATATTATTGGGTCATTGCTGCAATATTTGGGTCGCTGTTGCTAACTTACAACAAGCAGTGGCTTACAAGTGGGGTAAACGTGGGGTGTGAGAGCTGCAGGGTTATGTGGCTACATTTTTGACATGTCCAAACAAATCTTTGGTAGGCTGTGGTAGCTTGTACATGTTACACTACCTATGGTATTGTGTTTTGACAGATACTCCAGTGTGTGGGGAGGTGAAAATCTGTTTGTCATGAATTTCATTCCATATTTTTCGATCAGCTTTACTTCATGATGAATTCAAAGTCTTAGCCAATTGCTTTTATAGATTGTTGCTGTTGATTTTCACATTCAAAAGCCTTTGGTTGGGTAATGCAGTGTTGTGACTCTCATGTAGTAATGGCCATATTTTTGTGCCAACTTAGTTTTTCTCACATAAATATTATATATTTATATATATATATTGTTTTTTATGCCTCTTTAATTTAAGATGTATTTTCACTCCCAAAAGCTTTGGTTTAGGAAGATGGTGGCCTCTATTTACAGAGTTATGACAGGAAACTGGATTTTCAATCACTTTTTTCTCCTTACCATAAGGTGTCATATGTCATTATGGCTGAGAATCCCCTGGGGGTCTTTTTGTAATGTAGCAGGGTGGCAGACATTCACCTAGAAGTAAATCGTAAAGGTAAGTTAGCAACATGAATTTATAGCTATGACAAAGGGCTGCAGATTAAGTGTTGCATTTTATTTACTAATTTTGCAGTGGCAGTTTTTGTTGTTTTGGTGGTGGCTGGATGAGGGTGGTCTGGTGATTAACCTCCTCTGTGGGGAAATTTCTATTACAAGCTCCCATTCTGTGATGCAAAGTGTGGTGCAAGATGTTATAGGCCATCAAGCAGAACGCAGGAGCTGTCTGCATCTTAAACCAAACTTCCAATTTTCTCCTCTTATCTTTCTTCATTCTCACTGAAGCTGGAAATTGAGTAAGGCACACTTATGTGGAGAGGAAGGAAGATGAATAAAGGGTAAGACACATTTCAGCAGCCTAACAAGTTATTTATTCATTTTGCATTACCTGTGTGTTGATCTAGGTAGGCTGGAGAGGTTTTTTGTTCTTTATGGACAGTGAAATGAAAGGCATGGACATACAGTACATAGACATTTTAGGTACTCTTTGTTGTAATTGTGACTATTATGGGCCGACAAAAATAACAGCTTAGTAATAAACTTGAAGCATCAAAATAGCTTTTGACAAACCAATTGGCAGTGATGTACCAGTTCATCTTTTAGAGAACAAATTCTAAATTTAAATTTTACTTTAGCCAGGTTAAAATCAGTTTATTTGTTTTTATAAATTAACACTTAAAAATTCTACACAAAGTACATTATTAACTACTTTTAATTCATTTCTCATATTTACTCTGATATTAAGTAATTACTGGATTCTACTGTCCGTTATCGCCTGAGCCCGTCTATGTTCCGTGTCAATCCGTAACATCCTAAATCTGCTAATCACACATAAAATCAGCTGTTTAGATGCACATACATTTTCCCCAAAAAACACAAAACAACACCAACGGTGTGTTTGGTTCCAATATTTATTGACGGTCCTTAAGTGAACCACGGTGTGCAGGTGAAGGAAGCAGGCAGAAAGCAGCTGTCCGTATCAGAGTACCTGCATCAGATCAAAGGGGAGGAAGAGCCCACTGAGTCCCTGGAACATTAATGAACCAACCCAAAACTAACTTCAAGTAGTCAGTAGTTTTGCACTTTAAGGTCCTTGTTTTTGCCATGGCTGAGACAATAACTTCCTCATAAAGGCCCAAAATTGTAAATTCTTCAGGCAATCATTGGCACATTCTCAGTCCAGACAGCAGTGTATCTCCTCCTTGCTCCTCCTGCAACCAACCCCCCACCCCCTCACATTAAAACCCCTGAGCCTTTTTTTATTCAAGTTCTGGATATGCTGCGTTTCAGATAAGTGTCCCAGTAGATCACTTTGTACATGAAAAACCTTTTACGACATTCTTGCACATACAATAATACAAACATTTGTATTTTGTTTATGTAGGTTTTTATATTCTTTTTTTATTTTACGCAGATTACTTTAATGTGACAATGTCACAATGTAACATTAATAGCCCCAAAGTGCACTACACTGACAGCTGGAGGTGGGGCTTCAATCCATAACTCCAGCCATCAGTGAGTCATTGGAAACACAACAGGTTCTGTGCCAAGTGGAGTTCAACCTCGTCGCCTAAAAAGAGTCAGTGAAAAAGGGGCATAAGTGATGTGACCAACTCAAAAGTGGCTTAGACAGTTGCAGTGTAGGTGCAGTGTAGGTGAAAAAAGTACCACATCAAAAGAAAAGCATGGCACACTTTTTAGTGTTTAGTTTGCACCCAAATACCTTTAAATAATAAAAAAAAACATGTTATGAGCTCAGATATCAAAGTGTCACATCAGAAAAGAGAGGAAGTAAATCATGTTATACCACCTCTATAAACCATGCAAAGATCATCAGTAGACGTGAGATAAGCTTTTACTGTAGACTTTGTAGCTGTATGTGCCAAGTTAAATATTTCTCTTCAAAAAGGATACAGCTATCGATGTTAAAGGTTAAGTGCTGTTAGAACATCATAAGAGCTTACTGAAACCCAGTTAGCCCAGTGTTGGAACACATGTTCTACAGAAACTCCTGTGTGGACAAAATACCAGTCACTGTCTGAAAAAAACGCTGCTGAAACCCATTTTAGTGTAGGACACAATAACAGTTGTGTTGTCCTTGTGATATTAAATAAATGTGAGATCAAGTTCATCAGCTGGGCTATGGTTGCCAACTTTCTGCAGAGTCAGCAGCTACAGACCTCCAAACTTCATGTTGCCATAAGATTAGCTCAAAAACAAAGAGTTCCATGCAGAGGCGGACTGGCATATAGGACTGCCGGGGATTTCCCCGATCCAGCATGCTCTTGTTTTGCAGCACCACAATGTCAATCCTTCTCTACCTCTCCTCCATCCAGTCAGGCAGATCTACCCAGCACGCGGCAGCATAGAGGACCTGTAAACACATGAAGAAGCGGTACAGGGCGGGCTGATAGTGAGCTGAAAATAGCATCATTTCCGCTAATTAGGTGCACATCTAATTAATGCAGGTAGGAGTATATAAGTGGACTGTATCTAGTTTATGTTCAAGACTATGAGCATGTAAACATACTGAATAATATTTTAACAGTAAATGTTTACTTCCTAGATATTCATGGTGTCATATGTTGACATGTTTAATTCTTGTGTTGCATTTTCATTTATAAAGGTGCTCCTTTAATTAAAAACTGCTTGGGACCACTATCTCCTCTTTTCCTTTATGAAATGCATGAGAGAGACTTTCTTCTGTTCAGAAAAAAGTAACTAAGTAACTTTTACTTTAAGTAAAATTAAACTTTTTACTTTTATTTGAGTAACATTTTACACTACTTATTTTACTAGTATTTGAGTAAAATTTTATCAAACTAACTTTACCTTTACTTGAGTTCATTATTTTGTACTCTTTCCACCTCTGAAGATGCTGGAGATTGAGAAGATTAAAGATGGTGTAGCAGAATCGAGTTTGTTGCTGCAGAGGTTACTATGAACAATGTAGGTGTACAAATACAGCAGATTTCCAGTTTTACTACTCCTCTTCAAGTTATTACGTTAGAACATTATTTTGTTAAAAGCCAAGAAACTACGTGGCTTTGTTATAGTTTACCTTATGGGCTAAATATGTATACATATACACTACCGGTGACTGCATTGACCATTGACCTAACCAAGCCTGTTCTTTTTCTTTATTTGCCACAGAATGCAATTTTTCCAGGTAGCACATGAGTCATAGACGGTTTAAATAATGCAAAGTCAACAACTCAGTCTACTGCTTATAACTTTGGGTTCTTTATCAATTCTTTTGGAGGGGCTCTGTGGAGTTCAACTGGTAGTCTGTTTCTCACTGTGTTATGGTCATGGGTAGACCAGCGAAGCTTCATGACCAGGCCCTTTATGGATCCTCTGGGACGTTTGTACAGCAGGAAGGTGTGTGTACCTAATTTGGTGAAATGCATATGCTAATGTTTGTCATGTTTATAGGCACATCTTTTTTGTTGTCTTTTTTTCTGACTCAACTCAGCAATAAAGTTTCAAAATTACTCATTGGAGTAGTAAGTCATCTGATATTCAGTTTACCTCCTGGAATGTAAGGAGCTTAAAAAAAAAAACTTGAATGAACATGGAGCCAAATATAATATTTTTTCAATAAACAAAGCAACCAAAAGTCTGAAAAAACTACAGGAATCTTGCTATGAGCAAGGTGAAAAAGCCAGTAGGCTGGCGTATTGAGCAGGCTGAAGCTGATAGAGCAATTAACACTGTTAAATCTAAAGAAGGTTTGGAGACAGTACAAAAACAAATAATTTTTGGACGCTTTTATCTTTAGCAACCCTTAAGGATGATGCTCTGGTGTCTCTGGAATCTGACCAGGATGCCGAGGAACTGTCTGCTACTATATCCAGCAGGAAAGAGGGGAAAACCTCTGGACCTGACAGAATTCCCCTTTAAAAACCCCTTTAAACATAAAGTAGCACCTCCTCTATTTGTACTGCAAGTCGTTAAACAGCGGCTCCCTCCTGTTGGGACCCCAGCCATGGGTTACAACATGGATGAATGTGGACTCTGAACTGTACACAAAGGCCGGTATGAACTTTTCTACACCTTTTAGTTTCACACAAACTTATGCTTAACCCAGCCTAGGAAGAGGAGTAGTCATAGTTTACTCTCCATGACATCAATGTGTGAACAAAAACACCGTGTTCCAAGATGGCGGTCTCTACCACACAGGTCTCCACGAGAACTGGTCGGAGAGACACAACGCTTGGAGCAGTTTTCAATCTGGATCCAAATTATCTACAAATTTTTGATCACACATCGGCCGATTTTAAAGCAACCACAAGTTAAGTATTTATATGCTGCTCACATAATCCAGCATTCATTCATTAAGGGAGTAATGAGACAAGCATGGCTTCACTTTCCTTTGAGGCCTGCAGAAGCTACTGAAGTTCCTAAGAGACGTCTCGAAGTGAAGTGGTTTTCCCCGGCTTGACAGAGGACAATGGGACTGCAGCACAGCATGCCTTTCTGCGTGCATGTCTAGATAGCGAGAGCAACCTGCCACACTGCAGCCACTAAAGAAGTCGCAGTGTGGCTTCGTCATACAGTTCGGCCAGGCTGGCTAAACAGACTAGCAGCAAGATAACAGCAGCCCGTGATGACGGAGAGAAAGAGAAGCGCTTTGTGGATTTTATTCACAGCAGCTGATAAAGACACAGCCACATGATGTGCGCATAGATGTCATTCTCTATCGTGGGAACACCGCTAATTTACAGAAAAATATAAAAGCAGTTCACTCCGATATATCTTAAATATTTGTTGGAACTAAAAAAGCTCAGGCTAGAATGTATAAGCTTGAACACCTAATTTGAGCTAAAACGTTTACTTGTTACTACAAGTGAGACCAGTGCCCGTCAGAAAATGTCATGATACTGGAAATTAAATCTTAGTAATCAGAACTAACTTTCTGACACTTCAGAGTATTAAAACTGTAATTTGAACACTGACAAATGAATGTATCCTGAAATGCAGAGGGTTACATTTTGTGACAGCTGTATCAACTTGTGACCATCCTGACACTGAAAGGGAAGTGTTTGAAACTCCAAACAAACTTAAAAATCTCATAGCTGCCATTCTTCTCTTCCTGAAAATAACCCAAACATTTTTAATATTAATTCACCAGATTTCTGATGGTAACCCTCTCAATTAAGTTCCACTTAGGTCACACATTCATATAAGAGCTATCAGAATCAGGGATCCCTTACACATCAGGGGACCTTTAGATGACGTAAACATAAATACATTTCTCTAAAGTAAATGATATTGTTCCACTGAAACCATATTAATTTCAAAAACTTCTGCGTTTTGGGTCAAAAAGTTTAATTTATGTATTTGGCAAAATCTGTCCATTAGTAACCAGTTATTATTTCTATTTGTGATTATTTGTTGCAAGGAGGATGTAAAATTAGACATTTTTCTTAAAACATTTGGGAGAACAGAGTGAAGTAGAGGGGCCACTGTGGCCAAAATGTCTATAATCTGTAGTTTCTTCAACACCAGCAGACATGATCTTACTCATGTAAGAGCTCTGGTATAGTTACTCCTCCCAAAAAGTAACTCAGTAACTTAGATACTCCACTGTAAAAGTAACTAGTTTACAGGGAATGTAACTATTGTGCTACTTTTTAAAAGTTTAAATATGTTTATGAATTTAGATTTTTTTCTAAGCCAGTTGAATAAAGTGGAATTACATAGACAAGTACTTACACCAAACTTTTAAAATTTACTTTACATATACGTTCTTGCCTTCTACCTCAAGGAGAATAAAGTAGTGTCTGTACTTCCACATTGAAAATGGTAAATGGACTGAACTTATGTAGCACTTTTCCAGTCATACAGAGTACTCAAAGCACTTTACACTAGAGCCACATTCACACATTCATAAACCCATACGCAGATTGGTAGGCAGCTTGAGGTTAACTGCCTTGCCCAGGGGCACATCAACATATAGCAGCAGGAAGCTGGAATCAAACCCACAACCTTCTGATTGCAAGACGACTACTCTTACTACTGAGCTACAGTTGCCTGCAAATCAAAATGCAATCTTTCCCTCCAGACCCGCCGCTGTTGCAGCTCACATCTGTTAGTTTGCCTGAGCAGGGCTGCTGTGTGCGTTAGTTGTGTGTAAACTGAACACTGCCTCTGATTGGCTTACCATAAAAGCTTCTTTAGCCAATCATTCCTTGTATTGTGCCTTGCTTCTCCCTTCAAAAAGCTAAGCTCCTGTGGTTTTGAGCCACAACAGATGACAAGAGCTTCAATGAGCAGCTTTAGTTTATAACACACCCTATGGTCAGTAACAGCGTAACACTGAAAAAAGAAGTTAGCTTGATTACTCATTACTGAAAAAAGTAACGGTATTAGTAATGGCGTTCATTTTAATGCCGTTATTCCCATCATTGGTTCTGTGTTGTGTTTTTAAAGTTAAGACAACTTTATTTAAAGGGTGGTTTTGAACACAGATTGGCTATAATGCGCTGCCAACGCTTGCAATTTTGATGTTCGTATGAATGACATTTAAAAAAAAAAAAAAGTACATGTGAGACTTTAAAGGAGTGGTAGCAAGCCATGTTTTCTGTTATTGAAAACACCTAATGACTGGCGCCAGTCAAATTAAGGGCAACACATGACTCGCCGCCATATTATGAGTCTGTAGGCTTTGTCATCACCAGGTGAGAGCCAGTTAAAGATAATTTGTCCAGAAAAGTTGTTAGTTTTCAATCTAGGAAGATATGCCTTATTTTACTAAATGTAATATCCAATTAAACACCAGCTAAGAATCATTTATCCAAAATGGTTCTTATTCAAAATAATGTTTGTGTCATTCTGTTTGCAATAGATCTGACCCACATACAGAGAACACTCCAGAGAACAGAATATGTAAAGAATTTTTATTGTGACAAAGATAAATCAGGAATGTAACAGATGATTCTCCAACTGTATGGAAAGAAGGGAAGAGAACTGGTGAAAATAGGGAACTGAATGATGTCAAACTAAGAACAAGGAATTAATGCAATCAAGAGAACAGCTAACTAAATAGGTGTTGTCAGGTAGCCTGGGGAAGAGGAATTCAGGATCCAGGATTCAGGTTTGTAGAAGGTTCTTTAGGTGCTGTTCAGTGTGAGCTCGGGCAAAACGGGAATGAGTTTGGTGTGTAGATGCTTACGGTGGAGGGTGGACAGGTCACGCTTACGGCTTGGTCCAGGAGGCGAAGGTAGCAGGAAACTGCCAGCTAGATGCAAATCCAAACGAAGACCGTCGATAGGAAATGAAATCCTCAGAACGTAGATAGCCTTGATCATCCAGAAAGACCTCCGGACATGTAGTCAGTATTCACTGATATAAATCCAGGGTTCAGGTTTACTTAGCCTGTGAAGGAGCATAAACAAAGTTACACAAGGTCGAAGAACAAAGCATAGACTTAGTGTTTGGCTTGAGCTTGTTACCACTGTGGGCAAAACCCTAGCATCGAAGTGCTGGCAGCCTCCTGCTTAAGTACTCCTCAAAGTCATCAGTAGAATAAGTCGCACCTGGCACACCTGAGAACTCCAGCACCATCTGAAAACACTGAACACATGTAGCAAGCACAGAACACAACCCAGATCCTGACAGTTAGCTATACAATAGAACTGGATCACAGCTACCGAATTGGAATGGGCAGCTCAACTTACAGCAGGGATGTTTTATTTATGAAAATTCCTATCCTCCATCCGGGGTTTCAATAAAATACTTACTTACTTAATTTTCTCCTAAATTTATATATACACTCTGCAAACAAGAACGAACCACTCAACTATTACTACAACCTATTGATTTGGTCCAATACTCTGGGAGAGTTTCCCAGATTATTACAGTTTTCCCCTGTTTTTGGGATTTATAATTTCCAACCTGGTAGAGCAGATTCAGGATTTAAATTCTGGGCATCAAAGTTTATAACTAAGATATCAGACCTTTAAAATGATTGCTTTGTTCTAATGTCATTTAAAGAACTTAAGTAGAAATATGGACTTTGTCTAATCAATAATGATAGTGTCTGAAAGTGTTGTATGTTTTTGTACAATTGAGGTCTATACCAAGTCATAGCTCTGTTGAGCCATCCCTTCTCTCAAGACTCAGCACTGATGCCTTCAAGGAGTTCTTTATAAATAAAAGTGATTCTATCAAAAATACAATTATTTGCATCTTCCCAGACATGATTATTAGGGCTTCAGTAAGTGGTTCAGCGATGGAGGTAACTGTAGAAAGTTTTTTTTGTGTTTGGACTGTTGTGGTCCAGTTGAGCTTTGTGAAGTTTAAGAAAATATTAACATTGTCATTAACCTGTATGTTTAACCCAATCAAAACACTGTTATCTAAGGAAGTTTTCCTTTTGATTACCACCCCCATTATAGATCATGATCTATCCTTTGTAAAAGTATATGTACCACCGGTTGTTGTGTATTAAGGTTGCTGTGAAAGAAAAACGTTTTAAAATGTTTTTTTGCTGCACTAGTGACCTTTAATTTTCGACAGTAAACTGACATGAAAGGGGTGAAGAAAGGGGACATTTTTTAGTTTTAAGTTCAACACAAGAAAACTATTTTACATTAAAATACAAAACAGATGTTTACTAAAATTACATCAATATAAACAGCATATAAGGTTGATCTTTGCATTTTAACTTTCAAAGAGACTTTATTTAAAAAAAAAGAGTAACTCATTCATGTTTGATTTAAGACAAAAATATGTAAATTTAAAAAGAAAAAAGATTATATTTCTTTTATTAGAAATTTCACCTATACCCTCAGAGAACAAAGTTAAATGCAAATGGTAACCATGTCAGTCTAGACGACACATCTTCCTGTTGAACACATTGCTTGCGTATAGCAGGCTCCATAACACATGAGGGGGTGAGTTTTCCTCTGTGATTGGTACAATCACACAGTCAGTCTTTTGTTCACACACTTCACAAAGCTTCTTTTTGTTGCTTCTGGCAGCAACATAAAAAAGACCACATCAATTTTACTAATACCACTGTTTTTTTAATCTCTTTCTTTCTGTCATACACACATAGACATGCAAACATACTAATATAAACACCAAGTATAAATTTCAGGTATATTGCAAAAGCATGACACACTTCAACCATGGCGAATGGTGGTTCTGTTGTTCGACTGGATGAGGCAGCAGCATTCTCCTGGATCCTCCTAATAATGGCTGCAGAGGCTGGAGTTTTTGTAACATGTTGCATGTTGGACAATTCATTTACACAATTTTTTTGAGATCCATATTTCTTTTCCTGATGTCTCCTGGCAGGCTGATCTGTGAGCTATATGTTGGCAAGGTTGACCTTTGGTTTCTCTGCGTTTTGACTAAAACACCATTTTATCCTCTTCTTCAAAGTCACTGAGGAATCTGATTGTTCCATATGTTCCCTATAAACCAGTTAGTTCTCAGACTGCAGGTTTACTGGTGGTTCCTAGAGTTTTCAAAAGTAAAATTGGAGGCAGATCTTTGAGTTATCAGGCTCCTCTCCTGGGGTTCCAGCTTCCAGTTTCAGTAATAGACAACCTGTCTATTTTTAAGTCTAGGCGTAAAATGTTCCGGTTTGATTCGGTTTACAGTTAGAGTGGTTTAGGTTGTACTGAGCTATCCCTGTAGTTATGCTGCTATAGGCTTAAGCAGGTGGAGGACATAATAACCACTTTCCATCCTACATCCTACTACTCTCCAATTTTGAATTATTTGATGTTATTTCAGCTTTTAACTTCATGTTCTCTCTCTGTTTTTCTTTTTCTAGAAGCTTCATCTGGGTTGGCGTTCTCTTTAGCTCTTGGATTATCTGACTCGCACAATGAATTGCATTTTACTTTTTACCTTACTTTTTTTTTTCATTTGTGTGTTTTATCAGAAAAAACACATTTCATTTAAACATTTCAAGAAATACCTGATACACAGTTGAATAACAATGATTGGTTTGAGACAGAACAGAAATTAATAAGATTATACTGTATTGAAATGTTCACAGAGCCCCAGATGAATGAACATGTCCTCCATTCCCTTGTAGCCTTTAAAATTAGCAGATGTGTTCAGCATTGTTCTGCAAAATACTTTTACTTCCCTGGATGGAAAGCTGAGCACCGAAAGACCACTTTGCAGCGAGAATAGCTCGAGTGACAAAAAAGAAATTAAAAAGGGTTGGTTTTAATGGCCTAAAGGAAATTGGCCATAAGACCTTCCTTTGGTTCAGCTCTCCTGGAGCTTTGACGGCAGCTACTCTGCTGCAATTGCTAAGGAAACCATTTTTTTAAGCTATTAAAAGCTATTGGATTTTAAGGTGTTTGGAAGGGTTGCCTTGCAACTTAGAGGGGCATTATTATTGTCAGTTTTAGCAATTAATTGTGAAGGCCTACCTGTCAGGATCTGCCTGTTAGGTTTGTGTTTGTTTATTTTTTGCTCAGCCAGGTGCTTTTCTGTTCATTTCTGGTTCTTGTTCATGTCTAGTCATTATTTTCTTGTATTCTGCTCACCTCCATGCTCTCTTTGCTCATTTGTGTTAATTAGTCAGTCCCGCTGTCTCCCTCCAGCCCTGGTCCACACCTGTGCCATATCGCTCCTGATTAGATTCTCTCCCAGTTCATTGGTTTTCACTTCATATCCCTCAGTTTATAAGCTCTCTGGTTTGCATTGTTCTTTACTGGTTCCTTCCATTAACACTTCGTTACCTAGGCATCATGATGGTAGTGTCAATGTTTCATTGGCGGTTATTTCCATCCAATGGAAGACTTCTTTCCATGCTGGATCGATGCCAGACCTCCGTTTCTTCTGCTTGTTAAGCTCTCCAACAGCAGAAATTATGTCCTTGTCTATGACTGACGCAGTGCTAGTACTGGCTGCAGGCCTGTCATTTGCTCCTTCCCATTAGTGGAATGACCGTCACCCAATTTGTGCTTAGCAGCTACCAGGAACAATGCAGTGATACGATGCCGTTTATAGTCACCCTTTGAAGCTGACATGAATGTAGACAACTTTACCATTAGCGGTTGCATAGGGTGAAAGGAAGCGGGAACAGACTCAGGGCTTGCGCTATAGCTGACATAAAACCACACGGAGAGGGAGCCCAGATGTCAGTCAAAGGGCTGATACGCTCATTAAAAATTTGCATATCCTCCTAATTTCAGCGTAACGATGACAGCTTTCATGCAGCCCGCTAGATTAAAATGCGCTGGTGAGAACCCTGTACAGGATATGTGACAAAACCTCACATCTTAAATCATGTGCAAGGGATTTTAATGGTTACTATTGAGGTAAAAGTTACAAAGGAGACAGTTAAGCTACATTTGCACAGTGACTAATAGTGTATGAGCATGGCAGTAAACTAATTCACAGGAGAGGCTAATCCATAGTTTGAACTGAATAGTTTGGAATTGTTTTTCAGTCAAATTGTATTATTTTAAATTTTATAAATGACAAAAAAGGGCCTGTGCCGTTACTGGTGCATGTCTGATGCAAGGGTTATCTAACACCTTTCCCATATCATGACTTTGAAGACTGATGAACGTTGTGAGCAGGTTTAACGACATTCAGAAGGGTGAAACTGAAAACACAATAAACAATTCAATCAAACACAGATACGTGCAGCATAATATGCACTGAAAAGCTGCATTGTTGCGGTTTAACACATTAAATATACCTAAATATATGTACTTGTACACTACAGATGCCATCTTGGATAACCACACAATTTGTGGGTTATTAGCATCACAAAGGACCCGCACAAACTCTTGCACAAAAAAAATGTTACAAACTCATACTTTTAGTACATACTAGTGATGCAACCTTAAACAAGAGTTCTGTAACTTTGTTTTCTGTATAACCTCAACATTTTTATAGTCAAAAATAGCTGAATTTATGCATTGCCAATTCAAAAACTGTGTAGTACATAGATTTGACTTGGCTTTAAATAAGCAGCAAACACTTAACATAAGCACCCACAACAGAAAGGTGAGGGAGAACCAGGAGATTATCAGGCTTAGATTAATGCAACCTGCATCCATGGACTTAATATAGTAATAAAGGTAAGACAATAAAACATAGACAATTTTCAGTTTTAATAAAAAAGAGATGGATCGGCCAAAATGAAAAATAATATTTTAAATTATCAAATTTGACCTTATTTAAAAAAAATATATATATATATTGTTTCAGTTTAGGTTCATGGATGCCCTTCATGAAGCCACCATCACCACATTGAAGCAATGTTCTCACCAGTCTACTGAAAAAACTTGTATCAAACATGCCAGCTGTGGGGCTACTGAGCACTGAGTCCTTTTCTTTATAAGCACTTTTAATTCTGTTTTTTTTTTTTTTGCTTGTTTTTTTTTTATTTTTTTTTTTATTCCTAATAAACTTAAACATTTGATTGAATAATGCTTAGTGTTAGTTTTAATGCAGTTTTTAATAATTTCCCCTGTATTTTTTTTTTAATAACGGGGTTGTGTCATACCTGCATGTGTTTTGAGTTCTTGAGTTTGTGTTTTGTTATTTTACCTGGTCTAGTCCTTTGTTTTCTGTCTCCCTCCACCCCAAGCCCACACCTGTTCTGTGTTTTCCCCTGATCGTCGGGTCACGTGTGTCATTGGTTCCCCCTGCTGTCCAGTTTTGTATTTATGCCCGTTTGTTTCCTTTGTTCCCTACTGGTTCCTTATGTGTTGTTTGTGTTTGTGTGCTCGCCTGGTACCATGTCCGTGTCCAGCCATTAGCAATAAAGTGTCGTCTTACCTGCAAACTTTGAGCTTCAGGAGTTCTTCCCCGCATATTGGTCCAATTGAAACCCACATTATGACGGGTTATGATCCAGCAGCATAAAAAATGTATACTTTTTGATTGTAATCAAGAGTGTAAAAATAAATAAAGAAATAAATATTGAATAGTAAATTTGAACAGTGTACTCTAATGTAACACTAATATAAAATTAAAATAAATACTCGTACTCTTACTCGTCGTCTTCCGCTTATCCGGGTCGCAGGGGCAGCAGACTCAGCAGACTCAACAGAGACACCCAGACGTCCCTCTCCCCAGACACCTCCTCCAGCTCCTCCGGGTGGAGCCCAAGGCGTTCCCAGGCCAGCCAAGAGACACAGTCCCTCCAGTGTGTCCTGGGCCGT
>JAHUTJ010059294.1:0-15700 GCA_036250325.1 Characodon lateralis | reverse complement strand
AATACCATCAATAAAAGGGTTAAAATGCATAAGCGCGGACGGCGCGTTATGGCCGATCTTCTGTGTTTAAAATCACCCTTTAAATAAAGTTTGTCTTAACTTTAAAAACCCACAAATACAGAACACAACCTGAACACGTGTGCGGCAGATAGCCTGCTAGCACCAAGATAGCTGAGTTAAACACACAAACAAAACCAAACTTCATAAAATGGAAAAACGTTTAGATTATTTCAATCTAAATCCTTCTCTATTATTCTATGCCCAAAACCTAACCTCAAGAACCATGCTGAGGAGTTGTCCGGGAGACGACGAAGTTTGAAGAGAGCTCTGTGAAAAATGGATTAGCTTCCAGCTGACCTCCGGAGCAGTGGCTGGGTGGCCGCTCTGTCAGGCCAACCAAACTGCACGTTACCACGGTGATGCGGCTACTTGTTGTCCTTCTCTCAGGCAGGGAAAACCGCTTCATTCAGCTTGTAGAGACCGTGTCTCTACTGGGGACTTCTCTGGGACAGTTTGCTTCTGCAGGCCTCAGAGAGAAAGTAAGCAATGCTTATACCTTAATTTACCCCTTTTTATGAATGAATTTGTGCATATGATCGATGATCGTATGACACCCTTGGATCCAGTTGAAGAGTTTATGTCTGTTTGCCAGCAGAGAGACATTAGCGTGCTGTCTTACCGATCCCAGTCCTGCAAAGAGCAACAGTGGAAGAGGCAGGATGTAGGTTAATGCAATTTATTTTGAAAGTTCCAGAAAAGTCCGTACCGCATTTCTTGTTGTAACTCGTGGCTGTGGGTCCCAACACTAGAAGCCGAGTGGACCGATTTTCCCAGTCTGAAAGAAGGACAACACACAGCTGGAAGCTAACCCTTTGTTCACAGAGCTTTCTTCAAACTTCGTCGTCACCCAGACAACTCCTCAGCACGTTTCATACGGGGTTAGGTATTTGGGCAGAGTAATAGAGAAAGATTTATGATCTGAACATTTTTCATTTTGTGAAGTTTGGTTTTGTTTGTGTTGAACTCAGCTATCTTGGTGCTAGCAGGCTATCTGCCGCACACGTGCTCAGTTTTGTGTTCTGTGTTTGTATGTTTTCAAAGTTATGACAAACTTTATTTAAAGGGTGATTTTAAACACAGAAGATTGATCATAACGCGCCGTCCGCGTTTATGCATTTTATCCCTTTTATTGACTGTATTTTTCAAGGTGTGTGTTTGATTTTGGTGCTAAGCTATCAGCTTCTTTTGTTAGCTGCTTTCACTGCTAACAGCTAAGAACACGTGCTTGCTGCTAAAGAATATTTACCCAGAAAGGTTGTTAGGAAAATATTATTTACTGGATTGAAAATTAACATTATTTTACTAAATTTGATAACTAAGTAAACACCATTAAGCCCCATTTCTCCAGAAAGATTTGGCTCTTTTCCAAAATATTTCCTTAAATATTATTTTACTATTTCCTTAATAATATTTCTTTAAATATTATTTTAATAAATAAAAGCAGCTACTGAGACACCTTTGAGAAATGGTCATCCAGAAGGTTGGTTTTATTCAGCAGATCATTCTTTAAAACATTATTCTATTAAAATAATATTTTTTCTGATCTTTCATTGTGAGTGGTTGTCTAAACCGTTGCTGATTATTGTCTAAGTTAGTTCCAAGACTAACTTAACTCCGTTTCCAGATTCTTCAAGATAATCCTTGGTTCTCAAACATAAACATTACATGTTAATGTTGCATCACTCTTTTGGTCATGGTTTTCAATCATCTTTAATCAAGTTGTTTATATTGTACATAGCCCATTAGTCTTCCCTATTCTTTAATTCTGCTTGGTAGTTTAGTTGGATTGTTTTAGCATAGTAAAGAGTTTGTTGATTGAAATATGTTTGACTTTGAGTTGACTTATTTTTGTTAATAAATTCTTGTATTTTAAGAAATTGTGTGAATTCATACCATGTGTGTGCAGAGTTTTGCTCTTCAATAATGTCAGAGCTTGGCCTTTTCGATTTTGTCCTAATACCATCGCCTTACTGGGCTGGTATTCACAGGACAACCCTTAACAGACCGAAATATTATTTGATAAAATATTAAATAATATTTTCAGATTCATAGTCACAGCAATTATATGTAATGAATTATGTAATGAATAGATAATTATTTTTCTAAAACGATCGCTGCCTGTTTTCTAACCAGAAACGTTTGCAATTTCCAGTCAATAATTACATTTCCATCATAATTTAATGCTAACAGAACAATGCTAACCAGATGCAGAAACAAATGGTAAAAACTACACTATTTTTTTCTAGGTTTTCAATATATGCCCATTAGACACAGAAAAATAGGTTGTCATCAGCATCTTTCACTTAAGTAATTAAATTATATTTACTTCTCTGAAACATAATCCATTTTATTTTATTTTAGTTAATTGTTTTAAAATGAACTATTATTACCTAATAAAGTAAAAGTGCTACCTCCTGTATTGCAAAAATAAAGCAACTATTGTTTATATATCTATGAATAAAAAAATCCTGAATGTTCAGAATATAAATACAGAGAAATAAGCCTCAGTTTAGTCACAATTGCAACAATCTTTTACACTCTTTATATGTTAGAAATTACTTGCATTATTTATGAGTTTTTCTTGTTGAAATTTGTTTAATATTAAACTCACTGGTTTGACAGTGAAGCAGATGCTTTATGCACCATGTTTGTTAGGAACCCTTGGACAGTCAGAGCCAGCCAACGACTGGAGCCAAACATGGTCTGATGTATGTAGCTCACACACCCAAAGACACAGGACGCCTGCACATTGCACCCAGGGGCTTCCCCGCACATACAGCCGTTTGGAGGAAAACAGGTGTTACTTTTGTTCAAAGGTTTAGGAAAATAAAACATTCACACATAAAAATGATGAGTCAACTAAAAATATCAATGTCAACGGATTATTACAGCTGACTATTGATTATGTCCACTTGTCACAGCAGCAGTCAGCTGTCGCAGGGATTTTCATCCTCAGTGACCTCTGTAAAAATGTAGTGTGAAACATACTGTAGGCTGTGCATTATTTGATGTAACAAATGTGGTTTACAGTCCTCTATGTCCCTTTTCCCATGGGCTTTACTTTGGCTGGCTGCACTCCACTCAGCCTGTTTTGTCCCGGGAAAAGCTGAAGAAACACAAGAGTGACTACAAAAATATTTAGGACCACAATGGCCAAGTGAGTCAAACCAAAAGCTGTGGTGGTGGTTCACAATCATGGACGCCATTTATGGCCATTATCCCATGAGTTGTGGATGGTTTAAGATGGTTTCAGGGGCCATGATGTGCGATGTGTGTGAGTCTTTATTTTATTTTATTTTATTTTATTTTGCACAGCACATTAAGCTGACAGCTGTAGGCGGGGCTTCAAGTGCCACCTCCAGCCGTCAATGGAAACACAACAGATTTCGTGCCGAGTAAATGGAAAAGAGGCATTACAGAGCTTCTCACAGTGAAAGACAGACCGTGTTGACTGCTGCTTCCTGCTGGGACAAATGTCTGACACTGTCAAGACAAACCTGTCTTAGAAGACTTGGATTGGTCAATCTTGAACCCTGCTGCAAAGTTAAGACCTCCATACAATCTGAACTTTTTAAAAGCACCTGGGAAATCTTTTGAAATATGTTTTACTTAACAAAACCAAAGTTTGCATGATGATATCAAAGGGCAAATGGTGCAGTAAAACTGTGTTTCTAGAATAATCAGATTTATTTGGGTAAGACAAAATGGAGGCCCTAAGAAAACTTAAATTAGATGGCCTTTTGGGGCTGATTAAAAATTAAGTGGGCTTGCCATTTGATGTGATAGATCAGAGGTGCCTCAATGTTTATAGTACCCATACCTTTTTGAAGCAAAGTCTTGGTGGTTTGTTATTGTGGCAGAAGGCCATAGTGGAGCCTGGAGGGAATGTTAGTAGTTTGTCCATGGCGTGGGGACCACAAACACACTGGTATGGCTTGGTCACACTGACCTCCTGTCTAAGATTGAGTGGTGTGATCCTCTAGCACAGTCCTGGCACAGCCAGAGCCCTGCCGGGAACATGGTAATGATTATGTTTCTAGTGTTGTGGGAAGAGTTCAAGAGCATTCAGGGAGGCATCACAGTTATTCGAAAGTATCAGGGAAAATATCTCTGATGATTACTAAGAGCATAACAGTATCATGACTCGCTTCACACTGAAGGTTTTGAAAATATACAACGATCAAGCAAAGGTGTGCAGGTAAAGGACAGTAATTTCTTCATCTGGTTTGAAAGGAACCTCTAAGCATCCATCCATCAATTCATTGTCCTTGCAGGGTCGTGGGGGGACTGGAGCCCACCTCCAACTTATACTGGGTAAGAGGCGGGGTACACCTGGACAGGTTGCCATTCCGTTGCAGGACAACACAGAGGACAAGGCAAGCACACAGTTATACCTAAGGGCAATTTTGGCCTAACAGTGATGTTTTTGGGCTGTGGGACGAAGCCAGAGTAACAGAAGAGAACCCACGCATGAACATTTGAACATGCAAAATCCATGCAAAAAGACCCCAACCTAGAACCTTCTTGCTGCAGGACAATGGTGGTACCAACTGCGCCACCTAAACAGTTTTTATTGACTAGTAACAGAAATAGAAGAAGGTAAAATTTCACCAGTTTCATAATGTGACAACAAAATAACTTAATGTCCTGTAATTAAAAAATAAATAAAAACGATTTTTACAACTTGGAGAAAGAATTGAGTCCGCTCACACCATGACTCATTATAATTGATGTAATCCCTACTATTGCCTGGGGCATGAGGGGAAAACACAGTTTTAAATACTGAACATGCATCTTATTGGATGACCTCACGCCTGCAAACCATATGAGCCAACTACATCCAAAGGGACATCATTACTCCAGACTGGCAGCCCTCTGGTTGGCCCAGGAGCCCGTCCTGACCTTTCAGCTGAATTCTGACAGGATTAATCAAAAGCCAAAGCATTCGCACCTTCTGCATAAACCTACTGAGTCATTCCACTAAGGTTTTGCAGGAGAATCAAATTATCCACCCACCACAACAGCTAAGTGACTCCCAGTGACTCTATTCTAGCCGCCCAGATACGCTGCCACCCTTCATCAGTTTAAAGGCTCTTACTGGATATAGGTTTGGGCATTCTTTACAAAAACTAGTTTAGTGTTGGACAACAGATAGGAAGAAATGAGGATCAGCTGAAGATGAAACTCAACCAACTGATGCTAAACTGGAACAAGCAGACCACTGAAACAACTGGACTAGGAGGTTATTGATTTAAAATACACCATATAGTGTCTCCATCGCTATCTATAAACCAAAAGGAGATTTGCTTTGTGCGGAGCAGTAAAACTGATCCATATAACTTCATAGGCATTGGATGTACTGTACTTTGAATTCAAGACTCTAAAAATTAAGAAGCGTCCAGCTCATATACAGTGACACATTTTCATAAATTGCCGGAGGCAAAGTATTTATACTTTATACAACATGGATGAAAATTTTCCTGATTCTTTCAACTTCTTTTCTGTTTTCTGACAGTCATCTTTGAAAACAGTATTACATTCACAGCTTCAACCAGGATTGAAACGTGAAGAACTTTGGCCCTAGTGGACTGGATCTGTGACCACCAATGTTTTAAGACAAACTGGAGTTTAGTTTATCCTTGGAAAGTACCAAAGGAACCTTTCAATACTTACTGTAAAGATTCATATTCTTAATTAAACTATGGAAACTTGCAGCTGCAACCACATCATTAATCTTGCACAGTGCTTGCAAATGTTTTTATAATGTAAATGTGTAAGGTGTGGCATACAGTACATCCAGGTTAGATTGCACTGATACCCATACATAAAATCCAGTACAACCAATAGCCCTAAGAAGTCACACAATTAGTAAATAAAGTCCAACTGTTTAAACTACTCTCAGTATAAATCCTCTTGTTCTGTGAAAGCCTCAAAGGTTCATTAGAGAACAGACAGCATCATGAAGACCAAGAAAAGAGGATGGACTAACTGCAGACCTTCCAAAACATGGATGTCCACCTAAACTGACAGGTTGGGCATGAAGAGCCCAGAAATGCAGCCAAGAGGGCCACGGTAACTCTAAAGGAGCTGCAGAGATCTCAGTTGGGAGAATGTTAGGACAACTATTAGTCATCCATTCTATGACTCAAGTCTTTATGGAAAGGTGGACACTTTAAATATGTGAAAGAAGGTGCTCTGCTCAGATAAGACCATATTTTAACTTCTTGGCCTATGCATATCAGCATAGCTATGGTGAAACATGGTGGTGGTAGTATGATGTTGCAGGGATGCTTGTCTTTAGCAGAGATAGGGAAGCTTGTCAGAGTTGATGCTTGAATGCCAGAAAACCTCTTAGGACTGGAGACTGAGGTGGAGGAGGACCTTCCAATAAGATGACCATAAACATGCAGCCAGAGCCATGAAATTGTTAATAAGTATACTAATTATCTTTATTATGTTTGTTTTTTTTGTCACTGCAATGTGCTTTTTTAATCACTTAAAGCACTTTGAATTGTCTTGTTGCTGTGACGTGCAACACAAATAACATTCCCTTGCATAATGTGTTAGAATGACCCAGTCAAAATCCAGACCAAAATTTAACTGAAAATCTGTGTCACAATTTAAAAAACTGATGTTCACAGACTTAGTCTGACTGAGGTTGAGCTACTGAATGGGCAAATCTTTCAGTTACTAAATATGCAAACCTGGTACAGATGTTTCCAAATAGATTTGCAGCTGTAATTGCAGCAAAAGATTTTGCAAAAGCAAAAGTATTGACTCAATTCAACTGAAGGCAATTAAAATGTGATTCCTTCTGCTTCACAATATGCATGGTACTACTATAAAAAATTAGATAGATGTCTGTAGCTTAATGTGACAAAATGTGAAAGGGCTGAACATGTAGGAATAACTTTATTAGACACTGAATACTGATTGGGATAATCTTTGAAAATAAACTATTTGTAATTTAAGATTATAAAACAAAGCAAAATGACTATTTACTCTGCAATAAAAGGCTCTGCATGGTCTATTAATTAAACTGCAACATAAAACTTCTTAAACTGATTAAAGAAACTTTAAAATGACTGCCTTTCACCATTGTGTATCTTCACTGTGCAAACTGATAAGAACATGATATTTATTATGAATGCAATGAGATGTACATCTGCTAAACCCTAATTAATGTTCTGCCTGTGAGCCAGAATAATGACGTCTCTTCAACATCCTGACATCATCACATCGTCTGGTTTGACATTTAGAAATGCTGACTTTCCCATCTAAACTGCATTTGGCCCAACAAATTTAGAATGTCTTTGAAGTCAGACAGGAGGTTCTTGGATTTGTGAAGTAGAGGATCACTATAGAGATCTGTCACCATCAGTCAAGAGGCTCTCTAGCAGCAGAAATTTTGACGATTAAAAACATATCATTTTTCCTGTGTACTCATCACTTGTCGACTGGCCTAGTAATTCAACAAAACACTTGAAAAAGTTCATGTAAAATGGATCTCTACTGCACTCAGAGGGCTATTGGAGAATTAATGGGTTTTCTCTTTTGACAGATCATGTAGTGCACAGGGCCTAGATGAATTTCACGCATGTGGTACAGTAATAGCCTAACAGATGATGGTTCTTGGCACAGCCTGAGTAGTGGAGGGGTGTAAGACAGTCCCTTATGTCACATGGGAGAAATAGAGGGATAGAGAAGAGGGAGAAGAAGAGTGCTGCAGTGCATTGATGGTGTGCTGTCTCTTTAACTACGGTCATGCTTGACAGGAGCTGCTGGATGAAACTACTGTAAAATCGACAAGGCCAGGGATAGCTGTGTGGCCGGCTGCCTACTTCCACACTGTCCATCTGCACTCATGTCCGTCAGGAAGGAGAAGAGAGATAGAGGAGACGCTGTGGAGGTAGAGGAGCATGTGTGGGTGGTTCATCATGACGGGGGTCGACCACAGTGGCAGAGAGAAAGGAGAAGGAGAAAGACTGAATCGAGGTGTGAGTTTAAGGGAACGAACGAGGAAAAGAAAAAGAGTTTGCCAACATAGGAAGGCCCATCGCTGCTGCTGCCTGCCTCCCACTAACTGCCTGTTCATGTGAGCCGGTACTTGGCATGACTGCAAATGGCTCGGCTGTTACATTAGCTGAACACTGTCTTCAGAGTGGGCTTAGATACATCTGCAACACTGTTCAGACCACCTCCCATTCCCACCAAAACTCCCTCTGATCCCCACACCCCAGTATGGATGTGCATCTCTTCACAAATCAATGCCAAATGAATATCAGTCCTCTCACCACATATTTTCCTTCTCCATGTTGAGTCACTGTGCAGCAATAAATATCACACAGTGTTACATAATCACCTCCAGTAACCATGGAGCTTCCAATGTATAGGAAAAATGGAGTATCTGTCTGGAGCATCTGTAGGCAATGCATTCAAAGAATTAAATTTATTGATTTTGGCCTCATTTGTAAAGTCAGATCTTTTAAAAATATTCAACAAATTTGTGCAAATTTCACTGACTTTGTTCACTTAAAGGGGTTAGGTTAGCTTTTACGTAGGACTGTGTGGAGAGCATCGTATCTACAGAGCTTAACTCTCCTGGCTTTTTAATTTTGGATAAGTATAATTTATTTTAAAAAGTAGCTGGTGCAGCAATCAGGTTGTTGGGACCCACAGCCATGGATTTCAACATTAAACTCCGGTACGGACATTTCTGGAACTTTCAAAATAAAGTGCATTAACCTTCTTCCGGCACAGCCAGGAAAGGGGATAACTGCGGACTTCCTGTGGCGCCATTACCCAAATAAAAGCACAGCTGTTGCTACATCCGCCCTCTTTCCACACGGCCTTCGAGAAGAACCTGTCAGGGGAGGCCCAGCGCGCTGATGTCTTTTGCTGGCAAAAAGACATAAACTCTTCAAACTGGATCCAAGGAAGCCATACGATCATCGATCATATGCAAAGATAAGTACGGATGAAATACTGTATGTGTATCCGGTATTTTCATGAATGAAAATACTGGATACACATACAGTATCTGGTATTTTCATTCATGAACGAGGATAATTAAGGTACAAGCATTGCTTGACTGTCTCTCCGAGCCCCCCGCAGACGCAAACGGTGTTCGAGAGAAGCCCCTGCAAAGACGCAGTCTCCCAGCCTGGAAGGAAGACAGCAGAGACCGCAGAGGACAGGACGGGCCGCCCAGCTACAGCTCCGGAGCAAACCCTTTTGTTCACAGAGCGAACGCACCTTCAACCCCCGAGGTTAGCTAACCGCTTGTTGACTCTGGACGTTTCTTCAAGCTTTGCCCCTTGGACAACGTTTCCTCACCACGGTTCATGAGGTTAGGTGTTTTGGGCAGAGACAGATTAAGGATGAAATGATCTAAACGTTTTTCATTCTATGAAGTTTGTGTGAAACTCTGGACTATCTTAGTGCTAGCAGGCTATCTGTAGCACATTTGCCGGTTTGTGTTTTTGGTATGTTTTAAGGTTAAGATAAACATTATTTAAAGGGTGATTTTCAACAGAACATTGCTCATAACGCGCCGTCCGCGCTTATGCATTTTAACCCTTTATTAACCCTTGTATTTTAAAGGTGTGTGTTGATTCTGGTGCTAAGCTATTAGCTTCTTTGTTAGCTCAACTGCTAACCGGTATGAACACGTGCTGCTACTAAAGACTATTCAACAGAAAGGTTGTTGGTTTTCAAGCTAGTGAATAATAGTTCCTAAACATCATTTACTGAATTTGATAACTAAGTAAACACCATTAAGCCCCATTTCTCCAGAAAGATTCGGCTCTTTTCCAAAATATTTCTTTAAAATTTTTTTTACCACTTCCTTAATAATATTTCTTTGAATATTATTTCAATAACTAAAGGCAGCTAATTAGACACCGTTGAGAAATGGTCATCCAGAAGGTTGGTTTTATTCAGCAGATCATTATTTTAAATATTATTTTATTAAAATAATATTTTATCTGATCTTGCATTGTGAATGGTTGTCCAAACGCTTGCTGATTATTTCCTAAGTTAGTTCCAAGCCTAACTTAACTTCACTTCCAGGTTCTTCAAGATTATCCTTGGTTCTCAAACATAAACATTTCATGGTAATGTTGCATCACTCTTTTGGTCATGATTTCCAATTATCTTTCATCAACTTGTTTATATTGTACATAGCCCATTAGTCTTTGTTATTCTTTAATTCTGCTTGGTAGTTTAGTTGGATTGTTTTAGCAAAGTAAAGAGTTTGTTGATTGAAATATGTTTGACTTTGAGTTGACTTATTTTTGTTAATAAATTCTTGTATTTTAAGAAATTGTGTGAATTCATTCCATGTGTGTGCAGAGTTTATGCTGTTCAATAATGTCAGAGCTCGTCTCACACCTTTCTATTTTGTCCTAATACCACCGCCTTACTGAGCTGGTATTCACAGGACAACCCTTAACAAACCAAAATATTATTTGATAAAATATTAATATTAAATAGTATTCTCAGATTCATAATTACAACAAGGTTTTAACTGGACAATCCGATTTCTTGCTTTCTGGCCTGCCAATTTTCTTTTTAATGACTATAACACATACAAACTAATTTCCATAAATTTTGTTTAAATTTAACAATATCTGTAACAAACATTGATCATAAAAGCAAAAACTATGCTTCAAGTTTCTTGAGAGACGGGGTAGATTTTAATCAAATGAAAAAATTATTGTCCCAATTAACGGATCAAAGCACATTCATCTGATTTTTTACTAAACCCGAAACAAAACGTATCGGAGAACTTGCGGTTTGTTGATAACAAAAAGTGAGAATTAATAGTTTAGATTCATTTAATTAAGGGTACCACTAAGATGTATCTATGTTTCCCTGAACATGTGGGAATTATTATAATATGTTTCAGGTACTCTCTGTCAGATTAACATAATCTCAACAGAGGTGGATGATTGGCTCACAGATATTTTTCCTGATTTAACCTCTTTCAGACAGTCTCAAAATCCCTTCCAACTGCTGCTGGTCTTTATGAAGCCAACATGGCTGTTCAAGGATATTCTACAAATACCAGGCCATGTATTGAAAGCACAGCCATCGAGCGGTAAGCATGACAATGGCATCGGGTTGTGATTTTACAGCATTTAACTGTATTTGAAATACTGTCAAGATGGACTAGGATGGATTATACAGAAATGTATGTTGTAATTCAGTTTAGCAAATTCCTGTTTAGCTAAACAACATTCATAAAGTAATCTAACTTTCCTGAGACTGGAAAATTTGTTTTTGTTATGCCCAATTGCACCTAATTTCACAAATTTGCATCATATCTATGTACTTATACTGTGTATGTGCTATATTTTAGTTCACAATGTCTGTAGTCTGTACACACATATACATGTATATGTATATGTGTGTATGAATTTAAAGATGCTAGCAGCCTTCTGGGAAATCTGTGCAGAGTTACGGTAAGGATCTACAGTCACTAGAATATCCACACAGAAACATCTGTTTTAGCTAACTTTGCTAATCGTTGATATAAAGCCGGTTTAAAATGTTATATTTCATACATTCTTAGAAAATTCTTGAAGAGAAAACAAAATCTGAAACAAAAATCAATATTGGCAGGTCAAAGCTTTACAAACACTGGAAATTAGATATTGACCACAAACAGATTGGTGAGCCTCTGAAACCCAAATCCAACTTGCAGAACGTGTTTCACATGGAAAGTTCATTGTTATGGAAATTGGACCATGTCTGTCTTCAGTGTAAAGAACCACCAAATAGTTCTTGGCACAACCTAAACCCAAAAACCTAATTTCATTCATAAACTGATGGGATTTTTGTATATGCCTAAACCAGAATAAAACTTTTCCACTTGTACCAACTCAGAGCAGTTCGCTACGGGTCGATTTGCTTTTCCAACTTTACCATAAGTAACGGTTGCTTGAGGTTTCACACGTTCCGAGTTGCCCCGAAAGCTCGACATCAGAAGACTGTTGGTCACTGATTGGGTGGCGGGGCCTTGTCCATAGTCACAGAATGTCAATAATTAATATCTTCAACTGTTAAAATTGTTTTACGCTGGGCTTGTTGTGTATATGAGCACTATTATAGCAAGCTAGCATAAGGTAGCATTAGCTTACCTTCACAGGTCCGCTGGTTCGTATCACACGTATCTGTGTGATACCGCCTGACTTTCCTCTTTCTCTCCTGTACTTATCCACAGTGCTTCGGATCTCGCTGCCCAGAACCTTCTCTGGCTCTCTTCTTTCCCTCTGAATCTGACAACAGCCATAAACGGAGCAGTGGTCCAGGCTGTTGTTGTGTTTTGTGTCAGTACAAATCACGTCGTTTCAGCCGCAGGGTCACCTTGCTATTAACGACCCCACCCTCAATGACATGGTACTCAGTTGTAATGGAAAATTAATCAAACCACGTTAAACTGACCAAACCAGATCCGAATAGATTAGGTACTAAGGGAAAAAGGGCATAACAGGAATAGAACCTCAGAGCAAAGTGAAGATACAAAGAGAGTTGTCTATTGCAGGTAAGATATTGATTGCCAGTAGTTACACAAGGAAATTGTCACTTTAGGATATAAAATACATCAAGTTCTCTATGATATATATAAGCAAAAACCATAATTTTCTTACAGTTTAAAAAACTATATTTGAAATATTTTAGTCATTGAGTTTTGATGGATAAAAAGAACATTTTACAATATCATATACCATCTTATACCCTCATTACTACAAAGCACATTTATATCATTGCCATGATCAACAAAAAGGGGCTAGTAGGCTAAACTCTCCAGGTGTCCAAGCTGAATAAAACAGGATTTATTCCTTAAAAGGACACATTATTACAATCAGAGAGAAAAAGTACATCACTGATAGTTTTTGAAGGTGCGGCTTTGTGCTCACAATTTCCTGGCAATGATTCCCAGAGTGGGTTCACATACACGCAGACACAGTGGCAGAGCATCTCACCAACCAGCATTATGCAACCAACTTCTATAGATGCATTTGCACAAGAGGGCATTTTGGCTTTTATCTGCTCTCCTCTGAGGGAATAAGCAGCCGAGTTAAAAGGAAAAGAGCCGGCTGCTGCAGTTACATTTGCTCTCTTTTTTCACGTGTGGTTCAGATGTTGACTCCAGGGTCACTCCAGAGGTTTTTTTTTAGGTTGTGGTTAGATATTTGGAGGCACAGCTGATTTTCCACAAAGCATAGCAGGTCTGGTGCTACACACACTCCATTGCTTAGCTTCACCCTCACATGGATCACTCCTCCACTCTCTCCTGAACCCACACACAGATACAGCAGGTACTCACGCAAACCTGGACACCCTCAGTCCTTCAGAGCTGCTCCCAAACTTTACGCTGCCCGTTGCACCTCATTCTCATCTGACTCTGCTTATTTATTTAACCCTCTGGTCACAGAGACACACAGTGCAAACTGAACGTTTCAGCTGGGGTGGATGTGAGGTAGCTCACTGCAGCACGCCTGCTCAGATATAGCATTAGTCACAGTTGCAGAGCAGCGATACTGAGGGAATCTGGTTTTTACCGTACATTGAAGCGCCTTTCACCCACTCAGCTGGAGTGTGAGGGAATAAAAACCCAGCAGGCAGAGAAGAGGTCATGTACTTTCAGTGGACCAAACTTTTTTACGCTTTGGAGGAAGGATAGAGTAAATTCAGGACAAAATCCCACAAAGACCTGAGATAGTTAGGGTTGAATTCACAGGAACATCTTTTAGATCATACTGATCTTTCTACGGTGTTCACCGTACAGGGAATGCGTGGAGACATCTAACAAGTGTCTCTACAAACTCTCTGAGAGTGGATTTTTGTAACAGGATCTGGAATATTTCTGCATGTATTCCTCATCAACGCAGTACAGCCGCTCTCCACTTGCTGGAGTACACCATGACAGCAGCGCACACGCATCCCTTATTACGATACTATAATTGCGGAATGCACACAGAACAGACGCTGTGCCGGATCTCTGTGCGCGCCTGTGTGGGCATCTATCTACTAGGCACTCTGGGCTATCTCCGCGCACCTGTCGGCTATGGTGCCTGCTTACATTTCCATATGACAGTTAGGGAGGAGAGGGGCACAGAGAGAGACAGAGAGGGGATGGAGGGGATCGGGGGAGGAGGACAGAGAAGAGAGATGCAGTGGGTGTCAAAAATTAGGGGGGGAAATCCGGCTTACCTTGGAAGGGAACATAGGACATGTTCCAAAAGCATCGGACGTGGGGCTTTGCGTCGCGGCGGTCTCTCGGTGCTCAGTAGTAATAGGGAACCAAATTACAAAATAAATCCGGAATTAAAATAAATCTAAAAAAGCACGCGATTTTACTGCTGCTTACGGCTGCAGTCGAAGAGGAGGCCAATATTCCGCTCTGAAAAAAAATGGCATCATAATCCACGACCGCTTATAAAGCGCCCGGTGCGAGGTGCATAAAAAATACAGGATGCAGGAATAAACGTGTGTGTGCGTGTGTGTGTGTGTTTATTTGCACACTGCTGCTGAGGTGTGAGGGTGAAGCACGAGCTAGTGTGTGTGAGGGTGGGGGGGATGAGGAGAGGATCGTGCACGCGCGTGTCTGTGCGCGTTTCTGTGTGTGGGTGCGCGCTCACCCCAATATCTATATAACTGAATTCAACTAGTGCGTTTTACAATTCAGTGCGCGCCCCTTGAAGAAGATTGGCGAATATAATGATATTTGTGTGAGTGTAAATTCTCTGCTTCAGGCAGGAGAAGACAAAGTCTGTGCGTGCGGGTGTGTGGAGCTCATGATATAATTCACTTAGCTCATGATCAAAAGCGAGGAGCCTAATATATAAAGTATTATATTCTCATTTACATGGTCCTTTTATTTAGATCTAAAAAATAAATTATGAATGAATTAATGAATAAATAAGTCAAGTTTAATTCTACAATGATAAAAATATAAGAAAAAGAACATTAGCAAAAACTTTAATATATATACATAAAAAAAAATATATATATATATATATATACATATATTAAAGTTTTTGCTAATGTTCTAATGTGTCCCTGACGCCCTACACCATACTAATAAATGATTATGGTCTAAAATCAGGTGTTTCAGTTTCATTGTCCAACCCCTGTATATGTATGTATGTATAGTAAATATTAGAGTAAAAATTGGAGTAAAAGTAAGTGTTAAATAAATAAATACCTAAATAAAAACTAATAAGAGTTTATGAAAAAAAATATTACTACTACTTCTAATAATAATAGAAAATTATTTTAAAAAAAAGTATGGAAAAAATTAAAATTTCATAAAGTTTCTTTATCAATCTATTGATAAAGAAACTTTATTAGAAGGTGGAGACCTCAGCGGCCCGATCCCCGAATGCTTAGGCCGGCTCTAGGGACGTGGAATGTCACCTCACTGGGGGGAAGGAGCCTGAGTTTGTGCGGGAGGTCGAGAGATATCGACTAGAAATAGTCGGGCTCGCCTCCACGCTCAATGTAGGCTCTGGAACCCATCTCCTTGAGAGGGGTTGGACTCTCTTCTACTCTGGAGTGGCCCACGGGGAGAGGCGGCGGGCTGGTGTGGGTTTGCTTGTTGCCCCCCAGCTCAGCCGTCTCGTGTTGGGGT
>JAHUTJ010059293.1:0-15413 GCA_036250325.1 Characodon lateralis | reverse complement strand
ATAAACTAAACTAATTAAACAAGGATACAGTTTTACTGAAGGTGAGACATACATACCATATGTATACAGTTATTAATAACTGTAATATTAGTACTGATAAGGTCCAGGATGAGGCTCTATGCACTATTTTAAACAACACAACTTAACACCCTTTCCTCTCAGTGTTTAATAGTAAGAACTGCAGTAATGTTTCACAAGCTCAGTCCAGAACAAAAGACTGTGTTGAAAAATGTTTCTTTTATTATTCTTGGCAGGACAATTTTTTTCAGAAGTGGATTGAATGGCTGAAAAGATGGAGATAAAAGAGAACAGGTTCATAAAAGAAGGACAAATTTTAATAAAATGTTTCGAAAGCTCTTGGCATAATAAAATAAATGTGTTTTAGGATTTTACCATTTGACTAAGATTTATAAAAATCAACTTTATACCATTTTCCTTTTTTGAAATATAATAATAAAGACAATGGAGCCTCAGGAGTGTAACACTTTGTTGAGAATGTAATGTTTAAAAAGGTAATTTATGTAGATGACAGAAGAAGCACATTTATCTGGCCCATAGTAAACATCTCTGAGTTTAAGAAAAACTTTTGTCAACAAAAAATCAGATTAAGTTCTCCTCTAAATACCTCAAAATCTTTATTTGTTTCAGCAAAATGGTTTTTCATCAGGCCTAAACTCTGTTTCTCCTTGTCCTTCATTCAGCTTCTAACAAAAATAAAAAGTAAAATTATTGCAAACCTTTTTTGTTTGATTCACAATAATTNTCCAGCTTCTAACAAAAATAAAAAGTAAAATTATTGCAAACCTTTTTTGTTTGATTCACAATAATTTACATTCAATCTAAAACCAGCCGAGACAGAGAACTGGTACAATATGTTCTATATTATTTTGATTTTAAATTACCTATAAATTCTCTTATTGAAATCTAAATATTTTTGATTTAAGCTAAAGCCCCCAATGTTATGAGACCCTAAAAACACCCCTGGTCTGTCACATAAAACCCCAACCCCAGGGTTAGCTTCAATAAACTGAGTGGAAATTGGGGCATGGATGCCTCTGATGAGCCTAATCATCTCATCAAGGACAATTCTTTGCACGTTAGCTGTAAGAGAGAATTCTTACCTCTTTAGTTGAGCCCTTTGCTGGTCGGCCAGCTGTAAAATGTTTTAGCTGATATTTTTAAACCACTAAATTCACAGTACGTTCAAAGGTGGCATATTCACAATACTTTGTTGAAAACCATCTAGGTCTGGACTTCTTCATACAGAACTGCAATAACTTCTAAAGTGGGCCAGGGGTTTGTGGTAGTGTTGTACAATCCGTCTTGTTTGATCACACACACACACACACACACACTCTCTGTTTTTCTACTGCTCATTGTTTGAGATTTTCAGCATATAAAATCATTGAGACGCCACACCGAGGGCCATCACATTTCCATTCTCTTGAAACAGGTCGAAGGAAAATATTTTTGCCGTTTAGGTATTGTGCCCCCATCAGGCTGACCTGTCTCACTGCAGAAAAGCAGTAAATCATAATCCCTGTTATTCTTCATTGTCTTCTAGTGTGAAATTGTAGCTCTGGATGCACCTTTTTAGTAAAATATAGAGCAGGTGTCTCAGGAAAACCTTAAAACATTGTACCAATAACTTGACTTGTTGCACAAAGCAAGGAAGATGCATTAAAAATGAAATAAATAATATGCCAGCGTTAATGACAACTGTGTCGATTTCATTAAAGTAACATGTTGGTGCCAATACAAAGGTTTTGGCTTTGTTTTCCTTATGTCTGTTATTCATTCTTTTTAGTGGATGCCAAAAATCAATCCTTATCTATTGTGTATGTTTCATACATAGCACATATAACACAAAGTGCTTTACAGAAGATAAAAACAGGAGGCAACAAAAAACAACAATTAAATAAAAGAAAGAAACCAGCTAACATACTCCAAGCGTAGAAAAAAATGCTAAAATGTCTAGCTAACAGGTGATGTTGGTTTGAGGGACAGAGGAAACAGTTGTGGTTATGATGATAATTATGACGGTGAGAAGAATATTAAAATTAGATAACACACGCAAACACACACACACACACACACACACACACACACACACACACACACACACACACACACACACACACAATAATAATAATAATAATAATAAAATCATAATAAAAGGTAGTAATTAAGCTATTAAATATAATAGCAACTATTAAAAGTAATAATTAAGAACTATAGCAAATGGCAAATGCTTATGAAATAAATGCATTAATATTACTAATGCTAATAATAAAAGTGATAAGCACATAAATAAACAAACAAGAAGTCAATTAAGTTCTACATTTATTATGAACAACTAGTATATACATTTCTTTATCACGAAAATAAAACACAAATTAAAAAATGTAGTAAATACAATTATTTAAAATCAAAATTAAGCCGAAGTAAAAATGCAATAAAAGTAAAAATGCACATATTTTAGTTGACAATTATTAAAAGTCAACTAAAATGTCAGACCAAAAAGATGAGTCTAGTTTGCTTTCACAAACATCAATAGCTGCCCTCAGGTCCTCAGGAAGGCTGTTCCGCAGACATGGGCCACAAGAAGCAAATGATACCTCATTGTGGGTTATTGTTATCACAAATTTTTCAGAAGATCTAATATAGATAAGTGACATTACATAAAAAAGGCAGATCTGACAAGTATGCTGGTCTGAGATTATAGATAGCTTTAAAAGTCTGTGAAAGCACATTAGTCTTGAAAATTGGAGTGATGTGGGCTGTCTTTCATGTCATTCATGCACTTAAGTTTGGTAATAGTTGTTGAGGGCTGTATTCTTTTTAGGAAGACCAGACAGCAGAGCATTGCAGTAACCTATTCTGTATTACATTATAAAACCATGTGTCTCTGCATTGGACAAAGGGAGAAACAGTCAAATTCTGCTGATGTTCTTCATGTAATATAAGCAGTTTGTCATAATTCTGCACTGGTTGTCTGCATCAACTCTGTCTGCCCACTCTGTGCTGCAGCTATTAGGAGGATTGTCTTCCCCTGCTCTTCTCCAGCCAGCTCCCTAATTACTCCTCATCTGCTCCACCTGTGCTCCTGCCTTTATATACAGCTTTCTGACAGACAACCAGTGCCAGGTTTTCGAAACCCATAGTGTGAGTAGTATCCAGCGGTCCTTCCTTACTTGCCTGTCTGCCTGATCTAATCTTGGTTTTACCTCTTGGATTTCTCTGCCCTGCCTTTCCATCATCGGATACCTTACTGACTTGCTTTCTGGACATCGACCTCGCTTCTGTTTTCTGACCACCTCTCCCTGCCTCCTCCCTGGATCTGTTTGCCTATATCCCTGTTCATGACATCATTTCTGCGTCCTGGACCACGAGTTAAGCCTCTCCCTCGGATCCTGTTGCTCATATCTGCTCTCATGGCACTGACCCTGTTTCTGTCCCCTGACCACTGCAACCTGCTCATTCACTGGGTTTGTAAACCTGAGAACCTGTGGAGCGTTTCCCAGCTGTTGCCCCACCAGCACTCTGAGGAGCTGAAAATCAGCTTCCTGGTTCCCATATGGGTTCTGAGAAGGTTAGTGGCTTTTTATCTGAGTAAGATATTATTCTCAGTTTTCTGATCAGCCTCTAACTCATCTGTTTGCCTTCAGAGGTTCCTGAGCCTGCCGCTGGAGGTTTCCTGTCGATCGCCATCCAGAACTTTTAATAAACTTTGGAATCCGATCTTTTGTCCGGCTGAAACAGAGTCAAATATAATTGCAAGACTCATAAGTTTTTGTCATCAGCATAGCGATGAAAACAATACTCTGATGCTTCCCAGAGGCAGCATTTAGAAAATAAAGTGTAGGACCTAAAACGGAGCCTTGTGGAACTCCAGAGCCTACATTGTTAAAAAAAAATAAAAATAATGGGTAAGGAGTTTCCCATGCTTACAAAAATTCTCTGTCCAATATGATTTGAACCACTTAAGCACCATTCTGAAAATTCCAAACAAAAAAGAATGTAGTTGGTTGGTTAAAATGTTGTGATCCACTTGATCAATAGCTGCAATACCACACTGACAGTTTGTTCAGATGAAGGTTGCAGCTAGCCTACATTAACAAAGTAATATCAGTGCTTTGACTTGATCAGAACTCCAACTAGATTTTTTCACATTTTATATTGATGTTTTCCAGTATGTTTGTCTGTTAAATAACACAGGATTTAAAACTGCTTGTGTGTTTACTAGTTAGTGACTAATACAACAGAAGCAGCTTTTATACAGCTGTAAAGTGTAAGTATGTTTTTCTCAAACTGAAATTCACAGTGAAATTCAAGCTAATTATAACATGTCAGAATGAGGGTTTTTACGCTGGAGCAAAGTGCAGACTGGATCTTGGGAGCACCATGATAAGTGTTTCATAATTTAAAAAACGGCAAAGACTTACAGAATGACACAAGCAGGACAGGACATGGAACATGGTCTGAGAACTGGCAGCAAAACTGGCATGGCAACGGAATATAGGGCAGAAACGGAAGCAAAGCTAAACAACAGATATGGAAATGGAAGAATCCAGAAGAGAACAAAGACCAACAGGAGTTTAAATAGCAGGGAAAACAGGTGACTGGCACGAGTACAATGAGCAGGCACAGGTGGGCTGAATGAGCAAGAATGTCAGTGAGCATGAATAGCTATAGAAACGTGGAAGCAGACTGGTAGGATGAATTAATGGAAACTGAACAGACATAAAATACACTTCTAGGCATGGGAGAGGGCAACAGAAATCTAGAAGAAAGAAATCCAAAAACACAAAAGGACAGGACACAGGAATAAAACTGGGAAGCTAAACACAAAAGAATGAACTAAATGAAAATACCGAACTGGTGAGTACAAGGATAATAAGAAGGCAAGACCCAAAGAACATAACAACAGAGGAATGACCCAAACACCTTTAAATCATGACACATTATCAATCTTCTGATACCCATCAATCACTATTGTCTAGCAATAAGAAGGTCCTGGGTTTGAATCCCACCAGCGAAAGTTATATTTGGAGTTTGTATGTTCCCTACATGCATGTTTGGCTTCTTTTCCGGTGTTCTGGACTCCTTGCACAATATAAAAACATACATTACATGTTCATAGATTTGTTTGTTTATAATATGTATCTTTGACATCAGCCTTTACCATCTCCCAATCAAGCACTTCATTACTGTTAATTAAAATAATTAAAAACCCCAAACCTTTTACACTTTTCAACTATGTAGCTCAAAGTTAATTAAATTAATAATAATTTATAATTATTCGCTAAGTTTGTGCACAAAAACAAGGAATTCGACTTTGATGTCACTTTTCTCTCCATAAAGCAAAATAATTTAATTTTACTGCATAAATTAAATATAAGTATATAAAAAGAACTGTTGGGATTTTTATGGTTGAATTACTGCAAATCTGCAAATATTTTGCAAGCTCTCTGTAGCATGTTGTGGAAAAATTCATATTTAAAAAAGGAAGAGATCGATGATCGTCACTCAGCTTTATTAATAACCTTGCAAGGGAGAACAGTTTTAAAGCATCAGACATGTGGTCAGAAGGCCTGCCGTATCTGTTCTGATTAGACAGAGAACTTACTATCCTTATACCAGTGTTATCTGCAAGAGGGTTCCCACCACAGTATCACAACAGATGTATTAGAAACTTCAGCTTGGCTCAAGTAAGCAGTATTGTGACTCTTCAGAAAAAAATGTAGACAAACATTGAACCTTGAACCTATGGGAGAGTTCTAGACTTAACTGGGCCATGTCAACACCATTATCATTTTTTTTTCAGCAATTCTGTTATAGATTTGCTTCTGTAACTGGAATCACTGTCTCAATAATCACAAATTTTGTAGCAAATGTTTCAGCTGTCTAATATTTCCCTCAAAAATACAGGGAGTTTATGCCCGACTCAACGGCTGACAAGAAAATTATAGGAGATTGTTGTAACTGGTCCATAAAATAGAACCCCTGCTGTTTCTACTTTTGTGTTTCAACAATTTGAAGTAACACTCTAAACCAGTAATCATTTTCACTGTGTGGTTAAAATGCAATGTGTTCATTTTGATACTAACAATTGTAAAAGCTAAAAAGGCCACAATAAAAGATCAGTTTTAAATTAATGTTTTTTATCAGGTCACTCAAGAACCATAAGACAGATAGATGCTCACTTAAAACAGATTTTATGATGCAATGATAATTCAGTGACCAAAACATGTACTTTTTTAGCACTAAATCAATACTCATCAAATTCATTTAGTTTTCTTCAGATATCTTCTCTGCAAAGCTCTTTTGAGCATTACTGATTAAACCGCTTTAGCAAAACACAACTTAAGCAGAAGATGGGTGTTTTTTTGTTCCTTTCTGTTATTAACAGCTTTCTGAAGTAGACTAGGGAATAAATCCTCCTCAAAGAAGCATTCCCACTCCCCAACCGGTTTGGTGTTTTCAGTGCAGGGAGTCTTTGGTTCTTCATGTATGTTCAAATGCCTGAAAATGTACACAAAAAAATCATTGCTACCATCAAGTTTACCACAGAGAAAAGGGAAGTAGGACACTAACAATCAATTCACAAATTATACTTGTATATGTGAAAACATACAAAATCCATGATGAAATGTGTTCAAATATGTCACCAGACAATCATGATGAGGTTTTTCATGGACCTCCACCTGGATCAGAAGAACATCAATACATTCCAAAAATACTTCTGGTTAAATTCACATTTGGTCTTTCAAATGTGCAGTTTCATCTTAACACCCCCTTCACACCAGACTAAGACCACACCACACCTTCAAAAATCAGCCAAAACATAGATGACCAATACAAGGTCTTGGCAAGGGCTGAGCCACAAAAGAAGGAGAAGAGCACACATCTCCAAATTGCACATGCAAGTAGGCTGCTGGGAGACTAGGGGAGGGTTTGAGTTCTACAGCCTGCAGTTTAAGTACAAAATGTATTTTTATGGTGTCAAAGAAAAGTTATGGCATAGTATTTAGTGATAAGAATGGCTGAAGCAGAGGCAGAGAAAAAGTGTGAGCAGCAGCTCAAATAAATTCTGATATAATTTAACTATTGTAGCAGTACAACTCATGAAAACAACTTAGGTCTTCAGTGTCAGTGAGATTAGCTCAGTCATCAGTCTGAAAATTTTTTATTTTATATTCTGTGTGCACAACTCCCCTTATTGTGATCACCACTATATGTGCACACAGGTTAAAAATAATTAACAGAATGGCTTGCTATATGTGTTCACAGAGCTCAGTGCAGGAAGCCCATTCGGATGTATCCTCATGCTGCAGATATGCTATTGAAAAAACTGATGGTGTTTCCTCTTTCGCAACAATATGGAAACTGATGGTTCAGGACAGTTGTTGAAACCTTCAATGTTTACAGAGAAATTTGACAGATTTGAAAGAACTTTCATTAAATTGCAGATTTGGCAGAAACATTTTGACATAAGCAGTAAGGAAAAAATGCATGTGCGCTGTCGCATCATGTTTGCTTTCACACTGAGAATTTTCACTGTATTCCTTTTTTATAATAAGGATGTCCTATAAATAAAGAGACATTCTGCACACTGTGGTGCAGTTTTGTAACAATACAGCACAAACTGTACAAACTGTTCCAACATGTTAATGCACCCTTGCACAAGGCACTAACACCAAGTTTTCTACCCATCAGTGTATCATGCATGAATGTGAATGCAGCTGGGTGAATGTGGTTTGTATGACCAGAAAAGCTCTATACTATATTCAATAAGTTCAGTCTGTTTACCACTCAAAACATTAACCTGAGTTTGTATTTCTAATCGCATTTATGCATGATCTTATTTTAGTAAAATATATCTTTTTCATGTGTAATCTAAAATGTTTTATTCTAAATATTTTTCAGTCTGAATCCGTTTGGCTTCAATATTAGCCTGATCGCCCTGAATGTGGCATGCTGCTGCTTCCACTTTGAACTTCAGCTCCATACTACTCAGGTAGGTGATTACCTCCTGGTCAGTCCTTCTGCTGCTAAGCATTCTTTTGTTTACTTGTCACTTACGCATCTCCAAATAAAAAAATAATCCAAGTCCTACTACCTCAAAGTGGTGCCACTGACTGCTACCAAACAGGGTACATACCTCCAACTTTTACTATATTTTTTATGCATGGCAGCTGTAATAAATATTGAATTCTGTTTCGAAGTGTGGTTTCAGGGGGCATTCTGGCTTCCAAATGCAACTAGAGGGCACCGTTCTGTTTCTATGTATGGCAGGTGCTGTGTCGAGTTCTGTTCTCATTGTGGAGCTGACTGTAGTTTCACCAAAGGTTTGCCAACAGTATTCAGTCACTTGCCTCTACACACATTCAGGTACTGAGCCCTTGCACAACATCAACAAGAAAAATAAACAAACAAATGTGTTTTTCAGTTTAAGCTCTTAGGAAATTATGGCAGGCAAGATAGAAAAATATATAAAATCGTCTTTTTTTGGCTTAGTTTTTAAATTTTATTTAAAAATATTGAAGTAATGGTATAAACAATGTGTCACTTCAGGCCAAATTTTTTATTAATAATGATTTTATTTCATAAAACATTTTAAATCTGAACATTTATACATGTTCAGATTTAAAACCTCGCTCCTCTTGCTGGGGTTGTACTAAAAGCTAAAGCTATAAAGCTAAAACAGCAGCCACCATTAGTTCTGCTGTATATTACATATACAGCTGGTTTTTGTTCATAGAGCCAGGCTGAAAGGAGAAACTTTCATCCCTTTAATTTAAGATTTTTTTTACATAACTTTGTTAGTCAATAAGTAGCTGCTATATTCTATAATTCCTTGTCTAGCAAAATATTCAAGTACCTAAAACTTACAAGGCACATCTTTTTGTCTATTTTTTTATTGCTAGAGACAGCAAAGAGATTGCATTGACCCCCATTTAATCTGTAGCATCTACTTTCCCCAAAGGATTTGTGGAGGAAGGAAGTGATGGGACAAATAATCTATCTATAACATATCTTATTAACTACACAAGGCTCAATGTAGCATTTGACAGACTTTGCAGTTTCAACTCTTCATGGAAAGCTTTCTAGAAGTTTTAATTGTGTATTAATGGGAATAATTGACCATTCCTGCTGATGTGCATATGTGAGGTCAGGCACTGATATTGGACAAGATGGCGGACAACAATAGGTATAGTTTGGCTAACTATTAATAAGTGCCAAAGGCAGTTTCTAACAGTTAGTAATTTTGATCAAAATTACCAAGTCAGGACACCACCTGTTTATCAGGACTTAATAGCCACACAGATCTCTTTTCTGATCTCATTTCTGTCAGTTATTGTTTTATGAATATTTAAATTCAAGCACTGGTGTTCTCAAACAGCAAGCACTATACAAATATACAGAATAAACACAAACAACTTCTTTCCATAATACAGGAATTTAATAACAGAATACTTCAACTTAAAATACTTCAGTCAACAAACTCTTTAACCAGGCAACTAACATTCAACTGAACTACTAAGTAAAAAAACTAATAAACTACAAAAAGGAAACAAAAGAATACAACTGAAACCAATGACCAATAAAGTGATGCAGTGAAATCACAGTTCAGTGAGATTATGTTTATTTAAACATATGTGTGTATGAGTGCTAGCGGCACATTTGGGCCAACCGCCGTGTGAACAAAAACCTGCTGTGCCTGTAGTACACAGCAGAAGTGACGGTGGCTGAAATTTTAACTGTATAGCTTAAGCTTTTAGCGTTAATGATAATGGATACCCAATTACAGACATGTATAAGGACTACGTGGACATTTTTTATAGAGGTGTGTCAAAAAATTGATTTACATAAGAATTGCAATTCCTATTTAAAAATTTCCTAAATCCATTTGCTGACGGCCTCCATTTTGTAACTATGCGGGACGTCCTGATGTCATCACACAGCCGATTCTGGAACGTGCACATGCATGGAGAGCACCAAAATAAAGAGGAAACTACAAAAATGAAGGACAGAAAAAGTAAACAGGCCCCATCTTCATTGAAGGCAAAGATTTGGAGTCATTTTGGTTTTAACCGAATGCCTGGGAAGACATCTTGACATGAGCTTCACAGTGTGCAATGTTTGCCAAATGAAGATTGAGCACTTCGAAACACCACAAAAGTGCGAGCTCACATTAACAGGCTTCACCCAGAGTTAAAGGACCCAGAACAGAGTCAGCCACCAGCAGCAGACCAACACACACTGCAGTGCTTAACCTAACTCTCCGCCAAATACGAGCAGGCAAAAAAAAAAAAAGGTCTGTTGCCTGCTTGATAGCCAAAGATTTATGGATTTACAGTGTGGTCAAGCTCCAGGGGTTTATCTGCATGTTGCAGACAGTGGTGCCAAGGTACGCATCTCATTCAAGTGTACCATTTTTATTATACGGAAGCATTTTATTTTTGTTCCAACATATTTTATTGCTAGCTACTTCGAGTAGCAGTTGTTTTCCACACACTGGTTTTGGGAAAAAGCACTTTCCTTAGAATTTAAAAGGCAGCATTTTTAATTGCACTATATTTTATAAAGAGGTGCTTTTAGTTTTACTAGTCAAGTAATGTGTGATTTTAACTGTTGCAAAAATTTCATCTAAGCACCTTGGATTAATGTTTCAAACTTAATAAATGTGACTTTAATGTCTCCATTTGTCATTTTGTCTTGCAAAGCAGACTGGAGTAGATCATGAGGATTCTTTGCACACCAATAGACTGAAGCAGAAATCAGTATAAATCAAATCGTTTTGAATCGAAAATTGATTTTGAATCAAGTCCTGGCCCCAAAAATCAGAATCAAATCATATCGTAAGAGAGTAAAAGATTACCATCCCTAATATTTTATGCAGCTTAGTTAGAAGGAATCAAAGGAAATCACATTAAATAGAGCAAGCTCATGTTACCGCCCAGACCATCAGTGTTTAAACCAGTCTTTGAAAAAAGTGTCTTAACTGTAAAAACACAATCCAAAACAAATTTTGTAGTACCAAGGCTAGGAGGCTTATTAACCCTCAAGCAGTTTAGCACCACAAAGAAAATAAATTCTTTAGCAACACACAATGAAAATAAAAAATATTTAAATTGTTTTTTCCTAAACTAATTTTCTTTGCCCAGACAACCTTTTACGTGAATCGTTCTGAAACAGGGAACCTGATAGGGGAGGTAGTTTCATGGCAGCAATGAACATAGGAGATGTGGCAGCTGTTCTTGGTAGTAGCAGGGAGGGGGAGCGTCTTCTTAAGGCAGTGGGAAAAAAACACCTTCGTCAGGGACACCGTTTAGTTTGTTCTTGGGGAATGTTTGCCTCAGATTCTTTTCTGTAGAAGCTCAGACAGAAAGCTTAAGGCGACTAGTCTTATTTTCTGAGAGTACGGTTACTGGTTACACATACAGTAGAGTGTACCTTACCTTTGGGCCCAAGGTACTCGTCGTACTCGTCGTCTTCCGCTTTATCCGAGACTGGGTCGCAGGGGCAGCAGACTCAGCAGAGACGTCCAGACGTCCCTCTCCCCAGACACCTCCTCCAGCTCCTCCAGGGGGAGCCCAAGGCATTCCCAGGCCAGCCGAGAGACATAGTCCTTCCAGCGTGTCCTCTGGGCAGTCCCCTGGGTCTCCTCCCAGTGGGACGTGCCTGGAACACCTCCCGAGGAAGGCATCCAGGAGGCATCCGGTATAGATGCCCGAGCCACCTCAACTGGCTCCTCTTGATGTGGAGGAGCAGCAGCTCTACTCCGAGCCCCTCCTGGATGGCCGAGCTTCTCACCCTATCTCTAAGGGAGTGCCCGGTCACCCTGCGGAAGGAGCTCATGTCAGCTGCTTGTATCCGTGATCTCGTTCTTTCGGTCATGACCCAAAGTTCATGGCCATAGGTTAGGGTAGGAACATACGGTTAATCGAGAGCTTCGCTTTTCGGCTCAGCTCTCTCTTCACCACAACGGACCGGCACAGCGCCCCCTATTACTGCGGCAGCCGCACCGATCCGTCTGTCAATCTCCCGCTCCATTCTTCCCCCACTCGTGAACAAGACCCGAGACGTGTCTATTATTGGCCAGTGAGATCAATCTATCAACGCAGGTCCTCCCCTATGAAACCTGTGGTGGCTGCAGGTAAAGAGAAAGACCGCTCCATGACATCTACAGGGATTCCAGCTATGAAAATCTCCCTTCCCAGGAGCTGTGCAGGACGATGGGTAAAAGTTGTGCATTCTGGGATTCAGAGTTTTAACCAGTCTCTTTTTTTATGTATTCAGTCCTTGAAAGTACAAGCTTGCACTTTCTACTCTAACTGATCTTAAATGTGGTATATATCAGGTTAAGGTCTGGTCTCTGTGGAGGACAGTCAAGTTTTTACACCATACACCTTGGTTTGTGCAATGGTGCCCTGTCCTGTTCCCACTGTGTGATTTTTCCATTGCGGAGTTGCTGTCGATCCCAATCACTTCCACTTTGTTATAAAGCAGTAACAGCTGACTGTGGAATATTTTGTAGTGAGCAAATTAGAGGACTAGTCTTTTGGTAGATATGGCTTCCCATCATAAAACCACTGTGGAATTCACTAAGCTCCTGAGAGCGACCCATTCTTTCACAAATGTTTGCAGAATATATCTTCAGGTGTAGGTCCATTTTAAATACCTGTATCCATCGAAGTGATTGGACCATCTGTAATGAATGATTTGGATGGGTGAGCTAATACTTTTGACAAATTAGTGGATGCATGCTATTAATGTTAGGACAAAAATCTTACTTTTACATTTTTGATCACCTTAAATGCAAAGGTGTACATTGATTGAATTGGTGTGTAAATGTATTATGTTCTATCATGTTTCAGCTATGTTTCATCACCAGTTTAGTGATGTACTAAATAACATTCCCTGAAACTAGATTACTGGAAAACATGTCAAATATGCTCCCCTAGAATTTTGTATACTTGTTAGGCCCTATTTAGAACACATTGACCTTGTAAGTGACCTAGATGGGAGGCAAACAAGAAAAATATCAAGTGAAGAAGAGATTGATTGGAGCAAAGGCTGAAAATAGTTCCAGACAAGTAAAGCAAGTCATTGTTTGTCATAAAGGGACCCAGGGAGGTTTATTAAATTCACTGAGGTTGGAGTGTTCTTTTACCAAGTGCACTGATGAGTTTGAGTGCTTGTACAGAGCATTTGCTCCTATTCAGTCACCCAGACACAGTTCTGTTCTCTGCTTGCTTGACAATTACCAAGATCTAAACCCAGAATCCCTCTGTGATTTGTCCTGAAGAATCCTTAAAAATCAAAGATTGTGTTTAAACTACAGGCTTTCTTTTCTATTTTTTAAAGGAGGAATACAGATCCTTTTAAAAAAATGGAATATTGTGTAAAATGCAATATATTTTGCCAGTCATCTCAGAAAGTGAAACTCATATATTATATAGAATAATTTTGCAAGCCTTTGTTTCTTATAAATATGATGATTATGGCTTGCAGGCAAATAAAACTAAAAATTCAAAAAATTAGGACACTGTGAAAAAGTTCCTTACTGGACACCCATGGGGATACACCCTAATCGGCTAATTAACTCAAAACACCTGCAAAGGTTTCCTGAGCATTTAAACGTTCTCTCACTCTGGGTCATAGGCCACCTAACCATGGGGTAGACTGCTGACTTGACAGATGTCTAAAAGACAGTCATTGATACCCTTCACACGGAGGGCAAGCCACAAAGGGTAATTGCTGAAGAAGCTGGATCTGTATCCAAGCATATTAACAGAAAATTTAATGGAAGGAAGAAGTGCGATAGGAAAAGATGCATCAGCAACAGAGAGAACCGCAGCCTTGAGAGGATCAATGACAAAAAGTTCCAGGACCTGCAGGAAAGTTCTAGAACCTTCAGTCAATGAAAAACATGCCAGTGGAGTGTCATCACTTTTTTAACAATTTTCCACATTTATAGGGATCAGTCAAGAACCCAGCAAAGTGAAGATAGATGGAAGGGTGAAGAGATGTGCATGCCTCCTTAGCATAATGCTTGCTTACCTTGTCAGTTGAGCTTTATTATTGACCGAGTTAAAGGTTCATATTGCTTAAGTCACTAATGCATATTCAAAAATGTGTAATTTACTTTTCTTGTGTTACATAATTATCAGTCATTGTTATTAGTATGTCAACACTCATATCATGTAATCACCTTCTTGGGTGAAAATATTAATAAGTATTAAAGTATTCAATTTTTGTGAAGTTTTTGTGTTTCCTGAAAAGCTTGAAAAATGACTTGGCCAATATTTTAAGAGGGTGTCGATATGTAACACAGTCAATGCAAAAACAAGTAATAATGCAATTAACTGTATTAAAAACGTTTTCTTTTGAAAGTTCAAAGCTTTTGTGAAAAGGGAATTTGAGTAAATTAAATTTAAGTACATTTTCCCAAGACATTGTAATGTATAAGATTGATTAAATATGCTCAGTTAGAATCAAGCATAATCATTCTTTCCAGTAATTTATTTGGAGATGTGTGAAAGAAAAATGTGGGCAACTTTGAGAAAAAAAAACAAGCCTTTTACAGAGGTGTCAAAAAAGTTGAATAAATGTAGCAATAACAATCTAACATCTCAACTTTTATCCTCATTTCAGTGAAACAATAAATGCTGTGATTTCCACAGTTCTGGTAAAATCTCACAAATGTTTGCTTTATTCTGATAAAACTAGAAAAAAACAGACCTAGAGCTGAAATCTTCATGTTATTGCTTAGACGTCCAACTTTCCAAAACAACTCACTGATGATGATCAAGGTCTTTTACTCTAACTGAGCCACCATTGCATGAAAATGAAACTGATTACCCTTCAAAGACATCAGTCTCTCAAAGTTACTGTCTGAAAACGACCTTCCTGAAAACGGCTGATTTGAATGCAGCGCTCCCAAGTGCCTCTTTGGCATCCACGCTGGCTATCAAGTTCAAGGTGTGGGCTATATATATAAAATATGAGAAATTGCAGAGATTGTAGGTTTGGCATATGTTACTAGGCTATTCTAAATTCATCGAAATATAGCTCACAATTTAAAGCCTTGTTATAATAGTTAGGTGGAAGTAGCAGGGAAAATAGTAGATATTTTCTAGTAAATAGTCTGTTACTGTTTTTATGCAGCATTATTACATTGCACATTACAGTGCCTTGTGAAAGTACTTGGCCCCCTTGTACTGGTCAACGTCTTGACACATTTCAAGCTTCAAACATAAAGATATAAAAGTCAAATTTTTTTGTGAAGAATCAACAACAAGTGGGACACAATCATGAAGTGGAATGAAATTTATTGGATGTGTCAAACTTTTTTAACAAATAAAAAACTGAAAAGTGGGGCGTGCAATATTATTCGGCCCCCT
>JAHUTJ010059292.1:0-15716 GCA_036250325.1 Characodon lateralis | reverse complement strand
CAAAGTCGATCATTGACCTCCTGCCTAGGGTGTCCTGGTGCCAAGTGCACTGATGGACACCCTTATGTTTGAACAAAGTGTTCATTATGGACAATCCGTGACTAGCACAGAAGTCCAATAACAAAACACCACTCGGATTCAGAGTGACTGTAGTCAGAGACCTGTCCCCAACCCGAAGGCGCAGGGATGCGACCCTCTCATCCACTGGGGTAAACCCCAACACGAGACGGCTGAGCTGGGGGGCAACAAGCAAACCCACATCAGCCCGCCACCTCTCCCCGTGGGCCACTCCAGAGTAGAAGAGAGTCCAGCCCCTCTCAAGGAGCTGGGTTCCAGAGCCCACGCTGTGCGTGGAGGTGAGCCCGACTATTTCTAGTCGATATCTCTCGACCTCCAGCACAAGCTCAGGCTCCTTTGCCCCCAGCTAGGTGACATTCCACGTCCCTAGAGCCAGCCCAAGCATCCGGGGATCGGGCCGCTGAGATCTCCACATTCATCCGCCACCTTCGTCCGCCACCCAATCCTCTTTGGACCAGTCCCTCACGGTTCTCCCTGCAGGTGGTGGGCCCACTGGGGGATGGTCTTGCGTCTCCCGTTCGGGCTTGGCCTGTCCGGGTCCTGCAAGGAGCAACCCGGCCACCAGGCGCTCTCCGGCGAGTACCGACCCCAGGCCTGGCTCCAGGGTGGGACCCCGGCTCCGCTGTACCGGGCGACGTCACGTGCCTCGATATATTATGAAGGATTCTTGAACCGCTCTTTGTCTGACCCTGTCTAGAGCCTGTTTGCCATGGGAGACCCTACCAGGGGCATTTAAGCAAACCTTCACATTTATTGTATCAGAAAGCTTTACTGTTGATGCAACATTGGAGTTATGGTAAAACTCCCCTTTTCTTCACCAGACAAATGATTTTTCAGCTGTTCCTTAAAAACTGGGAGGAGGGTGTCTTAGAGGGAAAAATGGTCTTGTTTTCCTTGCAGTGTTTCAGCCTGTCTTTAATGTTTATCTTGGACAGAGGTAGCTTCTCTGCTGTCCTGCTTGTCACAAGCCATTGTCTAAAGGCCTCACTGTGCATACAGATGGACTCACACCAACCTGCCGAGGCAGTCATGGTATCTGCTTTAAAGTCTTGGACATCTTCAAAGGTGACTTATTATACTTCCTTTTAAACATTTGGGATAGGTCTATGGGCTATACAAAACATGTTAATAACATTTTTCACACAAAATCATTCTCAGATAAGGAGTTTTCACCTCCTCAATTTCCCCTTTTTTGAGCTCCTTTCATAATGTGCTGTTTTAGGGCTCTGTCACTTTTATGCAAATTAGCTCTGTCTGGCCACGCCCCCAACCAGCACTCCTTACATGTGATAATGAAACCGAAACTTAAGACGCAACAGTAAGTACTTCTGTCATGTGCAGATTTATGAGGGGTCAAAGTAACAAATAAACTTAAAATGAATTGAAGGTGTGAGATACTGAACATGGTAAAGTTAAGTGCCGTAAAACCCAATATGTGATTATCGCCTCTGTAAAAATTAGAATACGTGAATTTGGAGGTCATTAAAATAACATGGTAAATATTAATGTTATAAATTTTAAGGTTATCAAATTTAACTTTGCCTGTTATCATTCACTGCCTTGATTTTAGCACCTCCATTTTTACCACTTCAGTTTTATCATTCATCGCGTTCACAGTGTAATTTTTGTTACTTCCGGTAGATCAAAATATGGCAGCAGCCCCATGTGACAGCGAAGTTTAGTAGTCCATCACCTACACTTTCCCATGAATCATTGCGGGTCGATTCGGATTGTGCGTCCTCGGGCAGCAATGTCGACGATGGTGGGAAAAATTGTGAATAAAAATTTAAATAATACACTTTCTGTGACCTCAAATAAACTTTTAAGATGTTTTGAGGTGAGAATGTAGCTTTGTTGAGCTCAAATGTCTAGGTTTATTAAGATTCCACTTAATTTGAAAAAAGAGGTTCAGCGTTTCTCTGCGTCAGCTCGCTTCGACAGCTGTCAGCCGACCAAACAGTTTTCCTTCCCTTTTCCAGAGAAGGTGCCTGATTCCCGGCTGTTAAAGAAAGACTAAAGGGGGGAGTCTGGAGACTCAACCTGGGCGCTCTTCGCTTGTGACACCCCTGCGGCTCCACTCTGTGGTCAACAATATCACTGCCGTACTATTGAAAGTGCATGCGAATGGCTGTGGACTACAAGTGGACTACCCCGCTGTCGCGCCGGGGCTGCTGGCGTATTCAGATCTACCAGAAGTAACAAAAATATACTATGAACACAATGAATGATAAAACTGAAAGGGTAAAAAAGGAGGCGCTAAAATCAAGGCAACTTCAAATTTGATAACCTTAAAATTTACAACATTAATATTTTCCATGTTAACATTTTAATAACCTCCAAATTCAAGGATTCAAATTTTCATAGAGGCGAAATTAATCACATGTTGGTTTTACATCACTCACTTTTACCATGTTCAGTATTACACACCTTCAATTCATTTCAACTTAATTTTTGTTACCTTTCCCCTCATGCAGATTTGCAGTCTGTCTTTCTGCAAATCCTGACGTGTACTGATGTGCGCCACAAATCTGTGTTACCTGATAGCGGGAGAATGCCACGAACACGTGGGTCTTTGCAGCCAACAACAGAACAGCTGCCTTTGAGGGTAGCCATTGTAAAGGGCGTGTAAGGTAAAAGAATTCGACGAGACGTGAAAGTGGATGGAGCTCCGCTTTAGCTGCTTGTCAGGGGAGGGACTCACATAACGTTGCTAGGTTGCCAGGGTAATTGTGATGTCACAAGAACACAGCTTTTGAAACCGCACATTTTCTAGAAAAATAAAACATTCATTGATAGCCAAAAAACGGCTGAATGGTTTTTGTTTTTTGCGTTTGGACTGTTTATGGAAGCGTTAGAGACCCAATTGGAAATATAAAAATGACCAAAAAGTGAATTTAACATTATAGGTCCCCTTTAAACCTTCAATCAACTTGAAAGTTCTTGATCCAGAAACAGTTTTTTTTATTAGTTACAACATACTTATCAGTAGTTTATTTACATTTACAGTTAGACCAATTTGATGAAAAGCAATGATGGCTTCATATTCTTTTTTTTTGTTAATTCAAGTGCTTCTAGGTACACTATATTGCCAAAAGTATGGGGCCCCAGGACCAAATCAATGGTTTCTGGTGTTCCGATGACTACCATGGCTACAGGTCTATAAAGTTTGGTGTGGAGAAACTTGACTCACCTGCCTTCTTGAACACCTTTGGGATGAATCAGAGTGAAAGCTGTGAACACACTCTTAAACCTTGTGGAAGACAATAGTTCAAGTTGCTATAGCTGGTAACGGTGGGTTAATCAACAAACTAGACCTTTTAGATTAATAACAAGATGTCATCAAAGTTCATGTACATGTAAAAGTAGACAGACAAATACTTTTGGTAATATAGTGTACATTTGTTCCTCTTATACAGCTGTGTTAATTAGATCAATAGAACAATTTTACCTGTGCGTATGATATGACTAAGAGACATTTATCTTTTTTCTCTCAAAAAAGAGACTGGAAAAAACGCTGGTAGCCCTAAAGGTCTTGCAGCTTTAATTGCTATGAAAGGGGGTTCTACAAGGACTCGGGGCTAAATACAAACACACACTGCACTTTTCAGGTCATTACTTGTGAAACCTCTCAAAATCTACAGTATGTATTGCTTCCACTTCACATGCATTGTTTGTGTTGATCTATCACATACAATCTCAATAAAACACTTTTTTGGTTGTAGCTTGACAAAATGTGGAAAACGTTTAGGAGAAAATCTAGCAGCTTCGATCTATACTATGCAGACTATGATTGATAGAAAAACTGTTAAAAGCTGAGATTTTATTAATGCTGCAACTTTACATTATGACTCTGGGACATAAGAAAGAGGCTGGATCTGACATGGTAGGGAGACCAAGTTTAAAAAAACTGTTGTGTGTAATGTGAGCACAGATCTTAACCTTGTGATGCACTTTCTATATCATGAGAAACTCCTGGAGTGTGTCTAAACTCTGGATCCTAATTTAGTCCCACACAACAGAGACAGGCCCATTTTTAGTTGTGTGAGAGGCCGTTGTTGGAAAAGTAATGCCCTCAGATTAATTAGGTGACCAACATCAGCTCAAAGTTTTAAGTCTGACCTTTCACCTGCATGGACATTAGAAGAACCAACCAGATCTGCCATAAACGGAGACATTGCTCTTTAGCTGTCCAGGCAATGCAGACAAATGCTCATTATCGCTAATGAGAACAACAAAACCAAGTCAGGAAGTGTGGTGTAACATCAGCTGTTGGCTAACTCATCACAGATCCATTCAGCTTCGTCCTTTACAACCCATAAACACCCTGATTTCCTCTGAGCTGTTTCAAACCTGAGAAGTCACTGGAAAGAATCCAAGAGCAATAATGATGCTTTTGTCTGGAGGTTCGCTGCAAGCAGTGAAAATAAGAAAAGCAAAGGGAAGCCTGAGAACCAGTAATGTCCCTGAGCTCAGCTTACGCACCTCTTGTTCCCACAAACCCTTGGCTGCCTTCCCACGTCATGCACTTTTTGCTCCACACATCCAGAGTGTGGTAGTGGTGTGGGTGGGGGAGTGCTGTTATTCTTAACCATCCATAATCCAACACCTTCTTACTGTGAGCACAGGATGAAGCCAAGTTGGCTGTATAAACACAAGTCCACAGCTACCTTCTGGGACCCTAACTGAAAAAAAAAAACTTGCAGCAGCTCACATAACTCGGAAAGGAATTGATTCTCATTAGCAACTGATTGTGGTAATCAGAAAATCTGTTAGTGGTTTGTTTTTCCTGCAGTACAGTTTTTTTTTTTTTTCAAAGAATGAATCTGAGGGGTTCATTCTCATTAGACACGAAACATGATTCCAAAAACAGTATCGTAGACACACCCAAACGTCCTGCTAGGGATTGTCAAACGCTTCTGTATGTGTTGCTTTCACATGCCTGCAGAGCGTGCTTTTGGATTAAGGCGAGGTTATGGTACGCAGGCCGCCAGATGCAGTGCAACCAAGAACCTGAAACCAAGAACACAGCTATTCCCTAACATACCTAATGCTGGATTTTATCAGCTCTCTGTTGGTTCAGTCATTTGGTTTTTGCCACTACAGCCACACTTAGGGTTTTAGGTTGTGGGTCTTATTTATAGCCTAACCAAAATGACTGGTTATGTTTTTCTATATACACAAAAAAAAAAAAAACTTGTGTTGTTTGCTTCTTGTGTTTTGCCCTTGGTCCATGAAGGGCGCTGGTCAATTCGCCCCTTCACCATTTTGCACATTTGCAATTATTGGTTGTTACGTGTCTGACTATTTGAGGCCGTCTATTGCAGGGCGTTTCACATCAACATTACACCAGTTCATCACGACCGTGGTAAATGTGTCATACCAACAACTTAAATCGACTTTCTGATAGTTAAAGTAAATGCTATATGAAGGAGGTCACTTTGAGTTTTTTTTGGTTTGATCAGGGGTCATAATTTCAAAGGAGTCAGCTGGCCTAAGATGATAACAACTTGTAAATAGGGGTTGATGCAAATCTTTTAGATAATATCCAATTGGATTAAATTGTACACAACATTTGAGCATTCTTATGACATTTTTTCTAAAAAGTATATGAAAACCTCTAACATGTCACCAATTTTCTTTTCCCTTTCATTTTTCTTTATGCCGTTACACATTGAAAAATAAATAAATACAAATGAAAACAAACTGATTTGCCATGTACTGCCATTAGTACATTAGCATGTACTAATGTATGCAATGACGTGTAAGTATGAAATAGGAGTATGAATTGGCAAAGCGGAGAACAGATTTAGAACTGTCCAATCTTCCTGAATTTGGCTGCAGGCATCTTTTGCTTTAGGTCTTGAAAGGTTTATTTGAAACAGGTGGTTACGAAGTTGTAGATGAGTTAAGGTTTTCAAACCTAAGAACACTTTGCCCTCTGTTGAGCATGGTGGTGGTAGCATTATGCTGAAGGTCTGTTTTGCTGCTAGTGGTACTGGTGCATTGCACGAGGTGGATGCAATCATCAGAATGGATTCTTAATCCTCAAATCAGCTTGATGGTTAAAACGTAGACAAAGTTAAATATTCCCACAGGACAATGATCAAAAACACTCACAAAACTGGTTTTAAAATGGATAAAGCAGGTTAACATTAAGCTTCTGAAATAGTCTTCACACAACCTCAGATTAAACTCTATGGAAAATGTATGGTTGGGGTCAGTCCAAGGCAGTGATGTCCAAATTTTTGCCATGGGGGCCAAAAATGTACTTGGGGGGCTACAATTTATTTTTCATTTTATTAAAATTGAAAAAAAACTCATTTTTACCTGATGAATAATAAACTAAGCAGACAATGTTTTAATGAAACAAGCAAAGAGCCTGATTTCTGTAGAAAGGGGATCTGTAACACTGTAGATTTGAAACATAAAAAGGGTCTCACAAGTTTGCCTATTAAAGAAAAAAAACACCAAATTATAAATTTTTCAGGCGTTTCATCTTTGTTTAGATTTTTTTTGTGTGTGTTATTTCTGTCATTGTTTTCGAGACAGCTTTGACCCACATGCAGAAAAACGCTCAGAAGTAAGAACAGAATGTAAGCTGTTTTTATTGTCAGCAAAATAATCAGGAGCGGGGAGGGGAAATGCCAACTGTATGGAAAGAAAAGAGAAATGACTGATGAACAAAGGATAATGTAGGAAAATGACTAAAAGATCTGAGAAATGGCTTACTAAATTGTTGCTGCTTGAACCACCAGGGGTAGAGGGATTCAGGGTCTTGGCTTGCAAAGTAGAAGTTGCTCAACTGTTCTCTCTGGTGCTGTCTGAGAGGACTTGGTGAAAAACAGAGATAGCTTGGGTGCGGGTACTTGTGTTGGAGGGTGGAACAGGGTACACTTATGCCTTGGTCCTGAAGGAGGAGGAAGCGGGAAGCCGCCAGCTTGGTCCGTGTCCGAAAAGTACAGGTGGTTGGGAACGAAGTCCTCAAAAACGAAGATCCAATTTCCAGTAGGCGGTAATCTTAATTCCCCAGAAACATCTGGAGCGTAGTTGAGCCTCAGCAAGGTAAACAAAGCTTTAGGTTAGAAACCTGCGAGGGAGCAAAATACAAAGTTACAAGGAGCCCAAAAACGGAGCAAAAATCAGTAGAGGCTGAGCTTGTTACCACTAAGGCAACACTTTGGCATCGAAGTGCTGGCAGCCTCCCGCTTAAGTACTCCTCCATGCAATCAGCAGATAGGTCGCAACTGTCACCCAAAGCACCTGAGAACCTCCAGCACCAACTGAGAAACACTGAGACAATGAATACAAGTACGCAGTACACACACACACACACAGATCCTGACATCATCCCCCCCTCTGGCAGTCCAGAAGAAGTGGAAGGCAGGGAAGCACGATAGTCATTGATGAGAGAAGGATCACAAATGAATGACCGGGGCACCCAAGAGCGGTCCTCTGGACTGTAACCCTCCCAGTCGACGAAGAACTGCCAACCACGGCCCTGCCGACAGGAGTCCATGATCCATCGGACCACATAGACTGGGTGCCCCTGACGGTCCCAGGTGGGTGGTGGGGGTTTGACCGAAGGGCAAGAAGCACTAGAGATCATAGGTCTTATCTGGGACACATGAAATGTAGGGTGTATGCGAAGGCTTGCAGGTAGGCGAAGGCGGACCGCAGAAGGGCTGATCACGTCTCAATCTCATATGGTCCGATGAAACGAGGTGAGAGTTTTCGGGACATAGACTTGAGAGGCACATCCTGTGCTGACAACCAGACCTTTTGTCCAGGCCGATATCCCGGGGCTGGTCGGCGTCTACAGTCAGCGAACTGCTTGTTCTGTTCTGCGGTTCGCTGGAGAGCTTGGATGGTGGAGTTCCAGATGGATTTGCAGCGACGGATGTGTTGGTGGACCGAGGAGACCGTGATGTCCTTCTCATCAGCAGAGAACAGAGGCGGCTGGTAACCAATGGACTCTTCGAAGGGAGAGCGTCCAGTAGCAGAAGAAACGTGAGAGTTCAGTGCATATTCAACCCATGGTAGGTATGTGCACCAGTCTGTGGGATTAGTAGATGTAAGACAGCGTAGAGTGGATTCCAGTTGTTGGTTGAGTCTTTCGGATTGGCCATTGGACTGCGGATGATAACTGGAGGTCAATGAAACTTTAGCTCCCAAGATTAAACAAAACTGCTTCCAAACCTGAGAGATGAATTGCGGGCCTCGGTCGGACAGAATGTCATGTGGGATCCCATGCAAACGTAAGACATGCTTGGTGAGAAGCCTGGCTGTCTGAAGAGCTGACGGAAGTTTCTTGAGAGGAATGAGATGGCACGCCTTAGAGAAACGATCAATTATTGTGAGAATGGTAGTCATACCTGAGGAGAGTGGTAGACCGGTAACAAAGTCCAGAGCAATATGTGACCAGGGACGATTTGGAATGCTGAGAGGTTGGAGGAGACCTGCGGGTGGTTGATTACTGGATTTATTTCTGGCACACGTGGTGCAGGCCTGAACAAAGTCCTTAACATCTTTATGAACTGAAGGCCACCAAAACCTTCTCTGGATTAGGGCTATGGTTCTGCTGACTCCGGGATGAGCTGAAAATGTATCTGTGTGAAGCCAATCAATAAGTTTAGAACGTAGATTAGTCGGAACATAGGTGCGACTGGGTGGTCCTGTGCCAGGGTCAGGTTCCTGTTGTTGAACCTTGATGATCATGTCCTCCATCTCCCACCTGATTGCCCCAACTGTCCAAGTGGGCGGTAGGATAAGAGCTGGTTCCTCCACCAAATCATCAGCAGCAAATTGTCTTGAGAGAGCATTAGGCTTAGTGCTTTTAGGTCCAGTTCTGAAAGAGATGCATAGATCAAAATGTGAAAAGAACAAAGACCACCGGGACTGATGTGGGTTCCATCTTTTGGCTGACTGCAGGTAAGCCAAGTTCTTATGGTCCGTCCAGACTTGAACGGGATGCTCCGCGCCCTCAAGCCAGTGGCGCCATTCTTCAAGGGCTAGCTTAATGACTAATAACTCAAGTCACTGGATGTTTGTGGTTCTATTTATTATTAATTCAATTAAAAGCAAAAACATGCCTGATAAAAGATGAATACTTTTTGTTGCTTCCATATTCTGTTTTAAAAAGATTTTTGTATCCTTTTTGAAAGGCATTGGACCAATCAGTGAAAATTGGCAAACAAAATTTAGAGCATTCTTGAGTTGTGATCAAGGGTCGCCCGAAATCAATCCAAAGGCCGCAAATGGTTCCCAAGGTGCTTTTTAGACACCCCTGGTATAGACTCTCCTCATGGGTTTTAACTATCTTATTTTCATTGTAAAAAAAAAAAATACATATATACACCACAAATACAGCATCAATCCTGAATAATACTCATACTCTTATTAAGGAGGTCGGGTTCTGTGAGTTGCTGACTTTATTTTGTGCCTGCTATTAACTGTGCTTCACCCCTAGGTGCCCCTTGTACTTTGTTGGGTTAAGGACAGGTGTTTTCCATCTCCGTGATCAGCTGGGAGGTTTAAAGGAGCATGCTGCCAGCACTTCGACGCCTGAGTGTTTTGCCTCTGTGGTACATTCAACTGGCCAAAGTAAACGAACTCCATGTTTATGCTAAGCCTAGACTTATTGATCTTGTCCTTACTTGTTTCCAGGTTCAGTTTTGGACACAGCTCAAGTTCCTTTGAAGAACCTACCTGCCTTCGCCTTTTCATGCCAAGAAATCAAGTATGGATATTCCATCAAGCTCTGCTGGCAGCAACCGGACACCATAACCTCAGCTTCCTCCGAACGAACCCTGTCCAACCTCCAACGAGCGGCACCTCTGGACTCCATCTGAAAGAACGCACCGAACCTAAGTTCTGATCCTTGGGAAGGATCAGTCAAACCTACGTAACCAGGCTTACCAAGCTTACCAGACCCGGAACCTATCTCCTCCAGTGAGCTATCCACACCTACCACTATAAGATACAATACACAGCAAATCCTAATTGTTACAATCCACCACTTACCTGTTACCTCTCCATGCAGCCGAGGAGTTCCTGTCCCGGACCACGCCTTCCACAATCCTGTGATAAAATAAACGCTATAAACTCTATAATCTTTTTGAGTGTTTTCTGCATGTGGGTCAAATCGGCAACAAACAGAATGAAAAAGGAAATACCCCTTGAGATTTAGGATGAAAATAACCATTTTATTTAAACAATATGTTTCTTCTGACTAGAAGGAACCTTAATGTTTTGGAGTTGCCCAGCCAGGGTTCTGACTTAAATCTGATAAAGAATCTGTGGAGGGAGCTAAAAATTAGGGAGAATGCAAGGAGGCCTTCCAACCTCAAAGATCAACAATGATATACCAGTGGAAGCATGCAAAAAGCTGTTCAGTAGTTATAAGAAGGGTTTGATTGCTGTACTGCAAAGAAAGACTTTTACATTGATTATTGAGAAGTGGATCAATAATTTCCAGCTTGTCAATTGTTAATATAATGTAAATAAAAACAGATAAAACAAATAGAAATATTCCCATGGTATGATCTAGTGTGGGGGCTTTTCCCTATTCTTCTTCATGAAGGGTTAAACCAGCTGACTCCAACATTTTCTGTGGTTTTTCTTAAATGTGACCAAATTCCATTAAACTCCAAGAATGACTCAAACTAAACTAAAATGAGCAAGAGACATATGTTCTTACTAACCCAAAGTGGGATCTCACCATCCAGTGTGGCTGTTGTAGCCAAACGTTTTCACTTCAATGGTTTTCCCACAAAAGAAACAATCCCTATTAAAATTCCTGAGAGTGGATGTGGATTATCTAGACTAATAAAAATGTTGTTTGTGCAAAAAAGAGCTTGTTGCTTAAATTTCCAAACAGCATTTAAAACAAAAATCCTACAATTATGACAAATGTATTACTTTATTTTGGTCAAAGCCAAATTCACAGGGATAAGTTAAAAGGGACCCTTACAGTCATGTCCAAATGTTTTTAGGTTTGTTTCTTGGATTATTGTGCAGCATAATCAGCTTTATGTTAATTCACTAAGCATTATTATCTTAGAAAGTTTCTTTTATGAGAAAAAACAATTTTCACAGCATTTTTGTGCCAGCATAAAATAAAAAGTTGACTCAATTTCAGTATAGGTATATCACAGACACATACAGAGTACAGTTATGGTCAACATTATTCTAACCCCTGGCAGATTTAGATTAACATGTTTTTTTATTTAATCAAGAAGTTTGTTTTTCATTGGAAATCAGAAATCACACATTTTCAGGATGAATGAGCAGGACTGATCTTGAAGAAAAAATATATTTGCCCGTTTTTATTAAAATTTTATTAGATATTGTCCTTTGAAAAACTCTATATAATCAGTGGTAATACATTTATTGGCATCACAGCAACAAAATCTGTCTTATATTCGCTGAGCATCTTTTTCCATGTTTCCACTGGTATTTTGAGGATTAATGTTTGGTGATGAGTTCCAGGTCTTTGGCTTCCTCCACAGACTCTCTATCAGATTCAAGTCAGGACTCCAACACTGTCCAAGAATGCTCATCAAATGCAATGGCTGTGTCACCCTCAGGATTTTTTTAGACAGACGCTGCCACCAGTGCAGATAAAATTGGCACTAGTTGGGAGGGACCACAGCAATGTAAAGACATTAGATCAATGCAAGAACAATAACAAAGAATCTACTTCTAGAACAAAAAAAAAGCACAGAGCACAGACCTCCGCGAAGGCAATAAGGTCACTCATGCATGTCAGCCTTTTTCCATAGCTTTACTCTGGATGACTTCTGGTGACTGTATGTCAGCTGCTGACAGTGTGACGAAGCATGTGAGTATTCTAAGTTGTCTCACCGTGGTCCGGCAATGAGAATCAATGAGAATCCTTCAAAAAAAAAATCCTTGATCCATATGGTGGTCCACATCACGACCATAATCTTATTATTTGTTCCTTGTCTAATACGCACCTTGTCTGAAACTTTCATGCAAATCCATTCACAACTTTTTGAGATATTTTGAAAATAGAAGACAGTGAGACAAACCAACGGCAACAAAAACAAGACCTTTTGGGGTTGGTAACAAACTGAGAATTCCGTCAGATATACAAAACCAGACAGCAGAGGCAGGTGCAATGTTATTTTAACTATAAATCTTTTGTCCAGACAAGAAAAACAATTGCTGCCATGAGGGCTGTGTTCTACCCTTATGGGCCAAATGTGGGCTTCCTTTCATCCAAGACAGTATGTTTACTCACATTTCTGCCCAAAAAGACGGCCACAATTGAATAATGGAATCAAATAATCCTCCATATGCATTTTATTTTAACATTCTAGGCAAAATATGATGATAATTTGTTTATTTCCCTTCATGATGAACAAAACAAAAGTGATAGTGAAACCACAATCATAACACTCAAATTTGGACCAATTGAAAAGGCGGTTAGGTAAACAGAAACCAACATATCAATACTGAGATAAGAATGGGTTGTTATATATCAGGGTTTGGTCCAGAAGTAGATATCTAGCATTTCAGAGTGAAATAAGGACATTCTAAAGAAGAGAGGACTCAATGCTAAAACGTGTAAAATGTTTCAAACGGTCTTCAGTATACCATAAAAACATGCTAAATAAATCAAAAAATCTTAAAACCATCACAATATTTATATTAAATACAATCATTGCTTCCAGCAGTTTTCAATACTTTACTGTCCACTGTTCATGCACGGGGAGAACATACAAACTCCATGCAGAAAGACTCCAAGGCAAGATTTGCATCCAGAACCTTCTTGCTGCAGGCCGCCGGTGCTACCAATTATTCGCCGTGCAGCTTTAGCCTGCCTTAGCCATTTCAAAATCAGCCTTGATGTGTGTTTGGGATCTTTGTCCTTTTGGAACACCAAGTTTTATCCAAGTTTCAACCAAGAACAACTCAGAAACCATCATGACTCAACACCAATGTCAGTGTTCACAGACTGACCGTTGACATAAGATGTTGCCAGCCCACAAAGCAAGATTTCTTCGGGAGAAATGGTCTATTTTAAGGTGAGGCAAATATTGAGCTGTTAGGCTAAAATGAAAAGAAGTAAATTTGGAAAAGTCAATCAGATGCTTTTAAACCTAAGCCCACTCTAACTTTTAAGCATAGTGGTGGAATCATCATGCTGTGGGTCTGTTTTGCTGCCATTAGTACTGGTGCATTGAACAAATATGGAGAACTACCAACAATCTGCTATACATTCAAATTTGTGCACCCAATTCTTGTTTTAAAACCCCTTGTATGTTTTCAGTTTAGATCCTTTGTGTTTTGTCTCTTGTTTGGGAAGCGGTTCAGGCCGGTAAAGAAGCCTGACTTGAAGATCGACTTGCGTTGTGGGTCTGTGCTGCAGTGCACCCCCATGATGTCAGAAACAAAACAAGGAAGCTGTTTTTATCCACAAGTGAGAGCAGTGGTAGTGCAGAGGCTCCCTAAAATAAACAGCCTATCTGTGCAGCCCTGGGGCTGGGTCAAGATCTCTCTGCATGGTGCTCACACATCCCAAACACAGCTCCTCACTTCTGCACTGGCTGAGAACAGAGCAGTCTCTGTGGTCTAAACTAACTGGGATGTAGTTTCCTGTGCCATCTTTTCAATTGGTTCATTTTTTTCTGTTGTAGTTATTTATCATTAGAGAGGCTTTGAAAGCAACCTGCAACAAATATTATGTTTATACCTTTTAAAATATTATTGCATTTAAACCTTTTAAAGTACTTTAAAAATGTGTGGCTTTTTACAGAAATGATTTTATACAGTGTTGATATACTTGAACGTTTTCACATTTTGTTGTGTTACAAACTTCAACGTATTTTATTGAGATGTTATGTGATAAACCACCACAAACTAGTAAATATATGAAAAGTTGAAAGAAAATTATGCATGTTTTTTTCTTTTTAAGATGAAAATCTGAAAAGTTTGATTTCATTTGATTTCAGCCCCACTGAGTCAATACTTTGTAAAACCACCTTTTGCTGCAGTTACAGCTGCAACTCTTTCAGGGTTATGTCTCTTCCAGATTTGCAATTGCACATCCAGAGACCAGTAGTCACAATCAGAATCAGCTTTATTGCCAGGTGTGTACAGACAAACAAGGAATTTGGCTCCGCTACACTTTGCTCTCAATAAAAAAGAATATCTTTTTAAATGTACATATATACACAATTTACTTTACAAAAGAATATAATATAAGATCAGTCCAAGTATGCATGGTGTTGTTCTGGAACTCTGGCTGTCAAGTGTTCATCAGAGAAACAGCCTGGGGAAAAAACTATCTCTGTGGCGGGTAGTTTTAGCAGACAACGCTCTGTAGCGTCACCTGAAGATAAAAGCCTAAACAGCTTGTGTTGAGGGTGTGTGGGGTCTGCAGAGATTTTATCTGCCCTTTTCCTGACCCTAGACCTGTATAAGTCCTGGATAGAGGGAAGGTCAGCCCTGATTATTCTGTCTACATTCCTGATTATTCGTTGCAGTCTGGACCTGTCATGTTTTGTGGTTGAACCAAACTACACTGAGATGGATGAAGACAGGACAGACTGAATGATGGCAGTGGAGAAGATGACCAGCAGCTCCTGTGGAAGGTTGAACGTCTTGAGTTGCCTCAGGAAGTACAGTCTCTGCTGGGCCTTCTTCTGAACACTGTCTATGTGTGAGAACCATCTCAGGTTTCGAGAAATGATGGTTCCTAGGAACTGGTCCACACCAGACACAGTGTTTTTGAGGATGTTGAGGGGGAAAATGACAGAGCAAAGCTCCAAGGTTTCCATCAGCGGGGCCATCTTGGATCTTGGATATTCTTTGCAAAATAGCTCCAACTCTAACAGATTGAATGGAGAGTGCCTGTAAACATTAATTTTCAAGTCTTGCCACAGGTCCTCTGTTGGATTTAGCTCTGGACTTTGACTCGGCCATTTGAACAAATGAATTTGCTTTGATCTAAAGTATTTCATTATACCTCTGGCTTAATATTCAGGATTGCTGTCCTGCTGGAAGGTTTTGAAGCCTCTAACAGAATTGCCCTGTGCTTAGCTTCATCCATCTTCCCATCACCTGTGACCAGCATGCACACAGCATGATGCTGCCACCAAAACATCTTATAAGGTGATAGCTGCAGTAAAAAATTTTATGTTGGTTTCATCTGACCAGACCACCTTCTTGAACATTTTAACAAAGGATTGCAAATTATTGTAAGCTACAAATGTTGAAGTGTCCCTACAATAGTCCCTATAAAATAAACTAATACAACATCTACATTGTGTCCTCTTAATTGTCTGGATTATAGTGTTAGAATAGAAACAAACAATAAAGTACACACAGGTGGACTCTATGTACTTTTTAGGTGACTTCTGAAGGTATTTGGTTGCATTGGATTTTATTTAGGGGTATCTTCTTTTTTTTCTTTCTGCTCTCGGTGGAGGAGGACGCTTTTTCTCTGTCTCCCGCACCCCTCCCATATCTGCCCTGCTTCAGCTCTGTGTCTTGTCTTCTTTTTGGAGCCTCTTCTTGCATATCTTCCAAATTCTGAGTTATGGATTTGGTCAGCTGGTCTCTCAATGCAATTGATCAAATTTTCTCGAGGAGAAGACAGGGTGAAGGAGAGC
>JAHUTJ010059291.1:0-15724 GCA_036250325.1 Characodon lateralis | reverse complement strand
AGTGGTGTGCGAAGTCCTCTTTTGCGGAGTTTTACCAGCGCGCCAGCACGCTTTCCCCTTCGACGCTTCCTGCGCAGAATCCCGTATAGAGTCGCAGCTCAGCTTGCCAGGAGCTCAGTGAACCTCGAATCAATGAAAGATGGTGAAAAAATCCCAAGAGAGGACTCTCTGATGTTGAGAAGTTCCTCTGTACTGAATGAGACCACAAGATTGTGGCCCGAGACTACAGTACTGTGGCTCGAAAAACATAAAAACACACAAAATACAAAAACAAAGAGAGAGCGACGTTCCAAGGCAGCCATCGTCGGCGCCATCTTGGTGGATGAGTTCCAAGACTAAGTTGCAAGACTAACTTAACTTCATTTCCAGATTCTTCAAGATAATCCTTGGTTCTCAAACATAAACATTGCATGGTAATGTTGCATCACTCTTTTGGTCATAATTTTCGATCATCTTTAAATCAACTTGTTTATATTGTACATAGCCCATTAGTCTTCCCTATTCTTTAATTCTGCTTGGTAGTTTAGTTGGATTGTTTTAGCATAGTAAAGAGTTTGTTGATTGAAATATGTTTGACTTTGAGTTGACATAATTTTATCAATAAATTCTTGTATTTTAAGAAATTGTGTGAATTTATTCCATGTGTGTGCTGAGTTTTGCTGTTCAATAATGTCAGAGCTTGTCTCACACCTTTCTATTTTGTCCTAATACCATCGCCTTACTGGGCTGGTATTCACAGGATAACCCTTAACAGACTGAAATATTATTTGATAAAATATTAAAATATTAATATTAAATAATATTCTCAGATTCATAATCCCAACCAGGGTGAGCAATGATTCTGCAGGACACAATTCTCTGATGCTGTCCTTGTTTAGTTATACTTTCAATATGTTATTTTGAGGACACCATCTGTCACACCACTAAAACTGTTAGTCTGGAGTTATTTACCTACAACATGTTATTTGGTTATCTTAAACTAATGCTACACATCCAGTTGAATTCCAACAAGTGTTATCTCAAGACAGCTTACAAGACAAACAGAACAGACTGGTATTCAGAAATATGTGATCAAATCCATCCAATCATGTAGACTGATTCAACTTTAATCACATACATTGTGAGTTCGTATCATTTATAACCTAATGTAGTCAGATTCAACTTACAGTGCCAACTTGTAAAATGCTTTCTATGTCTGGAGGTCCAACTGATTGCATCTGGTCACCAACTTCTCCTCCTGAGGAAGCATGTGTCAACAGTGAATCCAGTTGTTACATCTGTAGCCATCCCTCTGCTGTGTAACCATGTGGCGACAGTGGAACGAAACGACTCCCTTTTAACGTGAAGACATTTCCAGCATTTTGGTGTGAGCAGCCATATTCCACAACTTACTGGGGGTTACAAGGAAAAGTCACATAATTCACAAGTAACATAAATAAAACATTAATCTTGGCAGCTGATACACTCATTCTCTAGGCTCAGACACAGAGACAAAAAAAACTGTTTCAGTTGAAGCTTTTTATTGTGGTTAAATATGAAGGTTTTATGTCTGAGATGTTTGTACTGGCAGAGGACATACATAAGCAAAACATGCTTTAGAAGAAAGCATTTCCTTTGATAATAAACTTTATGCATACAAATAACAGCTGAGTTCGTCTCTGATCTGGCTATTCACTCCTTGCTAAAGCTTTCTGTCAAAGCTGTGGCCTCAGCTCTGTGTTCTCTTCCCTCAGAACATGCAAACTCCATGCAGAAAGACCCCCGGCATTGCTTCTTGCTGCAAGGCAATAGTGCTACCAACTGCACCACCGTGAAGCCCAATATTCCAGTTGCTTTATTATCCTGGGGCAAAGAGTATTTCCAAAGGAGAGAATGGGGCTTAATGGGTCGTTATGCATTTTGAAAGTTGTGGGTTTAATTCCAGCTTCCTCCCCTGTTACATGTTGTTGTGTCCTTGGCCAAGGAACTTAAACCTCAGTTGACTATCTGTCTGTGTATTGGTGTGTGCATGTATGCAAGTTTCTGAGTGCAGTAGGTTCAATGTGGCTGTAGTGTAACAGCCTTTTTTGTGCAGGTTCAGTCCATGTATCTGTCCTCTTAACGTTTTGTGTTGACACATTAACGAAAGGTCTTTTTTTGCCAAGGAAATAATCCCTCATGTGATTACCTTTGGAGATTGTCAGACAATAACATTCACCCACTAACTCGCACACATTAATACAACGATACGTAGATCGGTAGGCAAATTGAGGTTGCAAAACGACCACTCCTTAAAACCCACAGTTGCCATTAAACCCTATGTTTGAATACATTGAGTCTGTGCAACCGTTCATCCTTGCACTCCTCTTGGAAAGGCTGTACTTCTGTTTCTGCTGCGCTCTACACCTCGTTGCTTCTTTTTATAAGTACAAGATAATTCTGACCCATAAATACAGCTTTTCCAAGTGTTGTAAGGGTGTTCGGGGAATATTTGCATGAAGGACATCCACTCACTGCCTTTTCTAAAAAGCAAGTCCAGCTCATTCAGAAGATATATAAAATTTTTATTAAGCCAAAAAGAAATTGCACAGGATTGCATTTAAAACCAAGACTTTGTGTATGTGAATGCAGGAAACAGGAAAAAGTCATCCAGGGGGACATGTGTGCTTAGCTTTAGTACATATTATAAAGACGTGTAGCCTTTCAGCACACACCTTCATGTATGACTGGACGGCTTTCTCAGCTTTTTATTTATTCAAGCTGTTTCTTCCTCAGAGTGATCTTGTTGCTTTCATATCTGTCTCATTTTTGATGCTCTCTATCATCACACCTTTCACATTAGCACACAGAGCTGTTCCTTTTGCACATAGAGTGGTTCTTTCTGCAGATTCTTCCAACACCACACACTGAGAGAAAAAGTAGAACCTAATTTCAATTGATACATCACAGCTTGCAATATGCATGACCCACCTTGCCATTATCCGAATGTAGAAGTAATCTGAGTGTCAGATGTTTCATTACTCATCCTGTATATGGAATTTAGATCTATGCTGTAATGGTAGAGTTAATTTTAGTTCCTGTATGAAAAGTACAATTTTGATGGCTGAGATCTGAGAAGGAAAATGGGTTTAATACTGATGGTTTTTGCAGATCATCTTCTTGAAATGTATTACTCAAACTTTAAGACAATAACAGCAAAGTCCTATTATTTCAGCTAATGATCTCATTCTTTAGTGTCAGCAAGCTTTATTCACTGTGGTAAAGATTTAAAGGACAAAACAAGCCATGCTGAGCCATGCTTTTTTTCTCAACCCCTAAGACTGCTGTCACACTGTTTTTCATTTTGGAGTATTGAAAAGTATGTGTTACATGGCTCTAAATGTAAGTAAAGAAAGGGGATACTGTAGAACATTAGGTCCTGTTATGTTTTTGGGGTATGTGTGTCACTTTTGATGCATTCCAGTTCTGAACAGTGCATGTGTACTGGGATCAGTTGTGTTGAATTTACTGTGTTCTGCAGCGTCAGGATGTGGATTGATTGTTTTCATATTTACGGATCCGCTGACTGGGAATTAAATTTGAATGTGAAATTTATCCCCAAGTGGTCAGATAATTATTAGCTGAATTATTTAGAGAGTAGGCCAAGCCATCAGTCTACTTTCAATTTCAAGCATCAGCCAAGCTCAGGTGAGTCAATTTTGAACAGTGCAGACAGCACAGCGTGGTGTGCAAGTAAACAACTTTATTATAGGGTCATGGTTGTGATATTTGAAGTACGCAAGCCACGTGTGAAATGAGGGTCTTATGTGCCAGAATTTTTTGGCATATTCAAATAATCCATGGCAGCCTGACGTAACTGGTGTACAATTTTGTATGCTACAGTATGAAGTGTGATAGGATAGGATGCCAGAGTGTTTTTCTGTGGCATCATCTCTATGCCACTGAAGCTAAAGGAAGATGTGCAATGATGTTACATGGGTATAACTGTTACATTTGGAGCTGCTAAGTAGAATAAGTAGGTATTCACCCAACAGATGTGATAGGATATGATCCTTCTTTTTTGTGTCAGATGAAATGATGAAGTAAAAATGTTTCATCAGCTGAAACAAGCTATTTTGGGATAAATGCTTTTGAGACAAAATGTCCCCTAAGGAAAACTTTAACCAGGGTAATTAGGGTTTAAAAATGGAAAAGATTGTGCAGGCTCCAAATGATGTCATTCTTTTAACTGCAGAAATGTCTTTAGTTAGAGTATTCCTTGATAAGTAACAACAAAAGGTGGATTTTAACCCTTGGTTTGCTTCTAAGGGAAGCCATGATCATGAGACGTTTGAAAAATACCTTTCAGAAACAGGCCAAAATGTTTTAAAACTGAGCAGGGTAACCAGGTGACTTTACTTTCACTTGTTTGTATGTATAGACTCTCTGACTGACTAGTGCATAAACCCTCATCAATCAAACAACAGGTCCCATCAGTTGGCTCTGCTTTATGGAGAACAAAAAGGCTGTAATATCTGATTAGAGTGACTGACACCGATCACAGTTTAGCCAGCGCACCAGGGACTGACTGTTTACAAAGCTCTAGATGCTGTGTGTAACCCGACTATGGCAACATTATATTTAGTCAAAACAATGGCCTGAGAAAGCTCTGAGGGCATCAATATTTAACCAAGCAGGCTGGCGGCTGGAATGAGCTTGCCTGCTTTATCCCCCAAGAGGAGGAACGCACTCCAGCAGACTAATTGCATTACATTACTATGCAAAAAAGTAGTTTACACTGTATCCCTTTGATACCATGTGTAAAAAAAGAATGGACATGCCCCAACATGCCTCCTGAACTGTTAGGGGTAACCAAATGAATAGACTAGATACCATCCTAAAATGACTCACATTACTAAGACGTGCCAATTTATACAGTGTAAGTGTACATCAAGAGTTAAAGCCTCATGCTACTCTACTATAGAACACTAAAACATCTTTAAGTCTGGGCACACAAGTGGTGTGATGTGGGCTATAGTTGCTATAGTAAGATTTTATAATCAATACCCTTGGGGCTCATGGTCCAAATTAAATGCTTGGATTTAAAATTTTATTTCAAATGCAAAGTCATTGTGCACATTTGTTCACTCTGTCGGTGTTTTGTATGACTAACTTAACATGGACAGCTGTATTTTTATTTTATACAAATGTGGGTTTTTAATTGTCCTTTTGAATTTTTAAATTAATTATTGAGGTGCCCAAGGTTACCTTTGCCAATTTAAGTGTGCTTATGAAATTAAAGAGTTAATATATATCATTCTCATTCAGTCAGTGAGTAGGCACTTTTTGAACCATGATCTTTATCCATTCTTTATCCATTCACTGTCCTCTGTTTATCTAGGATTTGGGTCATAAGGGTTACAGGTCCAGTAGGAAACGTAGAGGTCATTCTCCACAGCAACACTCGCCCGCTAATTCTGGGGGATCCCGAACTGTTATCAGGCCAGAATGATAAATAGTTCCTTCACTGGGTTCATGACTGACATCTTCATCACAAGCTATTATTCAACTTTTAGGACAGCTGATGCACATCTATGAGTGTGGACACCCACAAATGGCCGTGATTATGGCTTAGAATTACAAATAGTATAAAAATAAAAATGATATTATTAAATAAAGATGTTTCTTAAAGTCATACAAAAGTAAAGCATTTAACTGCTCTGCTTATATTTATCAGTATGGGTTATAGTCTGTTATGATCAATTTGTAATTATTTTTCAGTCTAAGAATTTGTAATATTTTGTAATATTTAAATTGTGAACATACTATGTAGACCAGTTTTCTTCAACTCCATTCCTGAAGAGCTATTCTCCTGTAACCTTCAGGTGTATCCATGATGCATCTGAAAGTGCATGATGAAAAATGGGTCATTACCTGGCCTCTGCAGAACTTGATGACATGCTGAGGGCGTAATTCAGTTATTTGCTTTAGGTGTGTTGGTCTCTCTGCAACCTAGGAAAATCACACTTACTTTCCGCTCTCATTTCTGTCTGCAAAGAGAAATACTTTTTAAAAAAAAGTATTTGCTACAAAATTGACTGATTTTGTTTTTACTTAAACATGCAGCCACATTGCACAGCAAAACAGTACAATAGTACAATAGTATGTTTTTTTGAAAACAATGGCATTATACTATTTGTATTCATATGAAAAAGGTTGTAAAATGGAAACATTATGGGTTTGTTGTTCAATGCATCCATAAAGTAGTCTATACAATTCTCCAGTTGTTTTAATGTGGTGAAGCTGTAAAACATTCAATGTTAAGACAGGTTAGATTTTCTTAGTTGTCACAGTTATCTCCTAGCAAAGATAACACCTAATAGGATTTTAAATCACATCACATCTTAAAACACAAAATAGTCAGAGTTCCATCATCAGATTATTTGATTTGATGGTTACATGTCTTGTTCTGTCTCAATAACATAATAATGAATAATTATTATAATTAAATATATATAATATTTAATCTACAATGCTTCACTTTTCAAAGCTTGTTACACAATTAACGAAAGGCAGAATAACTGATTCCCTGTGTTAAAAAAATAGGATTGCATGATGCCAAAACAACTCAGAGTAGAATGAATATGATTGAAATCCACTTGCCATTTTCAGAATATTTTTTGTTTCTCCATTTTCCTCTGAGCTGCAAACTTAACCTTAAAGTTTAGTCTGGGCATTTTTTTTCACTCATTGTGGAAGATTGCGATTGTGCAGTACTTCAAGAGAAAGGCCACAAAGAAGAGTGACTTTCCATCAGTTGCTGAAACACTCAGCAGCTCCCACAATGAGATGGTTTCCATGATGAACAGCCACCTGAGGCTCTCATCAGCTCACCTTTGACAACTTGTGCAGTATAGAGTCTCTTCTTTGCTGTCAGTTAGAATTAAACCAACATCAGAGCTTTAGTGCTGAACCTGCCTTTAAACAATGTTCAGCTGAGCTGCAAGAAAACAGAAAAATGTTTTGGACAAAAGCGTAGGTTCAATAAAATCGTTACATGCTGTGAAATACAGAAATAAGAGTGAAGTTATTAGATGTCAAATGTTGTGGGAGGGTACAAATTAATGCTTGGTCAGCATGAAACATCTCATGGCAGACTTTGATTCCACCCAAAAAGGTTAATTGCAAGATGACTTAAACTGCAAAGGTGCTAGAAGGTGAGGGGATGAAATGACTTTATTTCCTGTTTGTCTGCTTGTTAGTTGTTCGGCTATATTTCAATTCAGGCCACTTCCTTTTTTTTACTGGTGGACCAATGTTGTACTATACTTTAGCTTGTTGTTCCTCCCTCTCCCCAGCTTTTTAGTATTTACTGTATTTGAAGTACATTGTTGGTTTTCCTGCTCATCCAACTCTTTCCTTTTTTTTGTCCGAGTAGAAAATAAACATGGCAAACTGACCTGTCATGAACGCCTGTCATTTAAAAACAAAGTGCAATCTAAAAGACAAAATTAAACAAAGGGTTGTTGGAACATTTGAGATTTTGACAATATTTATCAAACAAGAATGGGAACAAACTATGCTTAAACAAACAAAGCAGTCGTTTCCCCTTAATTTGCGAAAGTCCTGACAGAAAGAAGGCAAATTAAGCCTGCTGACGTGTCAGTATGTTGCTGCCATCTGTGGTGTAACAATTGTCATTTTCAACACAGTTTTGACCCACATACAGAAAACACTCAGAAGTAACATTTTAACGTGTCTTATTGTCAGCGAAGTAATAAGGCACGAGAACAGGAAACTCCAACTGTACGGGAAGAAAGGAGAAAGGACTGGTGAATAAATGAACAAAATATAGTAACTGATTTTAGTGATCTGATAAATGGCTTACTAAATTGCTGTTGCTTGAACCACCAGGGGTAGAGGGTTTCAGAGTCCGGCACTAAGTCGGACCTGTTCCCGGTGCATGTTGCCCTTTGTCACCGATCCTGTTCATAACTTTTATGGACAGGATTTCTGGACGCAGCCGAGGGCCGGACGGGGTCTGGTTTGGGGACCAGGGGATTTCGTCTCTTCTTTTTGCAGATGATGTGGTCCTGCTGGCCCCCTCTAGCCAAGACCTACAGCATGCGCTGTGGTGGTTCGCAGCCGAGTGTGAAGTGGCTGGGATGAAGATCAGCTCCTCCAAGGCCATGGTACTCGACTGGAAAAGGGTGGCTTGTCCTCTTCAGGTTGGAGGGGAGTTCCTGCCTCAAGTGGAGGAGTTTAAGTATCTCGGGGTCTTGTTCACGAGTGGAGGAAAAATGGAACGGAAGATCAACAGATGGATCAGTGCGGCTGCCACAGTAATGGGGGCACTGTGCCAGTCCGTTGTGGTGAAGAGAGAGCTGAGCCGAAAAGCAAAGCTCTCAATTTACCGGTCGGTCTACATTCCTACCCTCACCTATGGCCATGAACTTTGGGTCATGACCGAAAGAACGAGATCCGGGCACTCCCTTAGAGATAGGGTGAGGAGCTCGGCCATCCGGGAGGGGCTCGGAGTAGAGCCGCTGCTCCTCCACATCGAGAGGAGCCAGTTGAGGTGGCTCGGGCATCTATACCGGATGTCTCCTGGACGCCTTCCTCGGGAGGTGTTCCCGGAGGCCCAGGGGATGGCCCAGGACACGCTGGAGGGACTATGTCTCTCGGCTGGCCTGGGAACGCCTTGGGCTCCACAGGGAGGAGCTGGAGGAGGTGTCTGGGGAGAGGGACGTCTGGGCGTCTCTGCTGAGTCTGCTGCCCCCGCGACCCGGTCCCGGATAAGCGGAAGACGACGAGTACGAGTACGAGCTTGTGAAGTGGGGTTGTCCAGTTGTCTTCTCAGTTGCTGGTTAGGTGCAAACCAGTTGAAGCACAGGTGCCAATGTTTGCGAAGGAGGGAGGAACAGGGTACGCTTATGCCTTGGTCCTGGGGTTGAAGGAAGCAAGACACCGCCAGCTTGATCTGTATCCAAAAGGTACAGACAGTAGGCAGAGAAATCCACAAGAAGGTCGATCCAGTACTCAGTAGATGATTATCCAGATTGTTCAGAAAACCTCCGAAATGAAGTCAGGACTCAGCAAAGTAAACAAAGCCTCAGGCAAAAACCACTAAGGCAAACACTCTGGCATCAAAATGCTGGCAGCTTCCCGCTTAAGTACTCCTCCATGTAATCAGTAAATAGGTCACACCTGTCATCCAGCACACACGAGAACCTCCAGCACCAACTGAGGAACACTGAAGCCAAGAAAACAAGTACACCATAAACACACACACACACACACACACACACACACACACACACACACACACACACACACACAGACTCTGACAACAATAGCTTTGATTTGGATTTAAGCAAATATTAATAATTATATTTTTTAATTATTAACTAAATCAGTAACAAAGCTTGAATATGAAATTGTAGCCAAACAACATTTGGTTACTTAAGGATTGTCCTGTGAATACCAACCCAATGCCGCAGTATTGCAAAACAATCCGCAAAAGAGAGGATTCATGCATCGGCGTTCTCAGACAGCAAGCCCTGCACACATATATACAATAAACACAAACAACTTTCCAAAAGAAGAATTTATTAACAAAAATAATTAAATTTCAGGTTTAAATACTTTAGTCAACAAACTCTTTAACTAAGCTAATAACATCCAATTAGAAAACTAAGGAAAAATTTAAAGAATGAAGAAAACTAAAACACTGTGACCACAAAAAGAAACAAAGAATAAAACTGGAAATAGTCAGTCAGTCATTTCTACCGCTTCTTCCATATTGGGTCCCACTATGGAAGCAGTCTATGGGGGGAGGCGGGTACACCCTTGACAGGTCGCCAGTCCATCACAGGGCAACACAAACACACACACTCATTCACACTTAATTTAGATAAACCAGTTAACCTAACAGTGATATTTTTGGACTGTGGGAGAAAGCTGTAGTACCTGGAGAGAACCCACGCATGCACGGGAAGAACATGCAAACTCCATTCAGAAACACCCCTGGCCAGGAGTCAAACCCAGGACCTTCTTGCTGCAAGGCAACAGTGCTACCAACTGTGCCACCGTGCAGCCCAGAATTGGAACCAATAATTAATAAAAACTAATAAAATGATGCAAAGTTAGTTTAAGAACCAAGGTTTGTCCTGAGTCATTTGGAATGAGGTTTTAGTTTTAACTTATTAGCTCATAATGCAAACAAGAAAAGTAAGTAAAACATTATTTTCATAAAAGTATTTGAATGTTATCTAAAGGCATATAAAGGATCTGTAACCATTTATGTTTCACTTTTCTTTCCCATAGAAATTACTTCTGGATCAGTGCTTCTTTGTTCTCTTTGTGTCTCAGCTCTGTTTCCTCAAACCCCCAGTTGGTCGTGGCAGCTGACCGCTCACACTGAGCCTGGTTCTGCTGGAGGTTCCTTCCTGTTCAAAGGAGGTTTTCCTCTCCACTATCGCTACATGCATGCTCAGTATGAAGGATTGCTGCAAAGTCAACGCCAGTGACTGTTCACTGTCGCTACATGCACATCCAGGAGGGGTGAATGCTGCAAGTCACTGACTCTATGCAATCTGCTGGGTTTCCTTAGTCAGACAAACTATCTAACCAGTTTGAATAATAAATTGAATCTGACTGCACTGTTTGATAGGATTTCAATCCTGCAAAGACTCACAATAAAACACAAAGATGCCGATTAGAGAAGTTAAATAGCAGATGTTTATTTCTTTGGCGCTCGGACCCTGAAGGGAGACATGAAGGCTATGAATGACATGAGCTTGAATGAATGATTTAGCATTAGGATTAGAAATGTCTTCCCCCCCCCCCCGATTTCCGATACTAGTGATGGAGTGGAGGCCCAATAATAAGTGAGTTGGAAGGAGCTAGGAAGCCAGATGGTGGCAATGGGGTGGAGGAGGGTCGAAGTTCGGCAGGAGAGCAAGGAGATCCATGGGTGGAGGTCCTTAAAAGCGAAGCCTTGAAGGGTGATTGGCTGAGGAGGAATGCAAACTTGGCTCTGATTGGTTGGAGCGGAGCCGCATGGTGGAGTCATAGTACAGAGCCAGTGGTGGAGGTGAGTCTTCCAGATTGAGTTTTCATCAAAACTCCATTTCAATCCTGTAAAGACTCCCAATAAAACCCAAAGATGGTGATTAGAGAAGTTAAATATCAGATGTTTATTTCTTTGGTGCTTGGACCCCGGGGGAAGACATGAATGCTATGAATGACATGAGCTTGAATGAATGATATAGGATTAGGATTAGAGATGTCTTCCCCCCAAAAAAGGGTCGAGGCCAGGCATGTGGCAGTTCTGGTAGTTCTGGTCTGACAAGTGGGGATGGATAAGATGAATGGAGTTGAATAGATGAAGGACAGAGTTACAAAGGTGGACAGGGGACGAAGATGAGCCGCGAAGGTACTGAGGAAAATGAGACTGCAGAGGCATGAGAATGATAGGTCGAGCCATGAATGGGTTGAGGATGATGAATGAATTGTGCCGCAAAGGCAGGAGAGTGCTGAATGAATGCTGTTGAGTGAGCCTGCAAAGGCAAGAGAATGATAGATGAATTTACATAGGCAAGAGACTGGTGACAGAGTCTGCGTAGGCGTGAAATGATAGATCATGCAGCGATGAAGAATGTACTGAGGCATGAAGGCATGAAAATGATGAATGGATGCAGGTGAGTGAGCCTGCGTAGGCATGAGAATGCAGAATGAGCCACCTAGGCGGTAATGTATGTAGAGTGCTGCGAAGGCATGAAAATGATTAATGGATCCAGGTAAGTGAGCCCGCATAGGCATAAGAATGGAGAATGGGCCACATAGGCATGCGTGTGGTGAGCTAGCCTGCGTAGGCATGCGTGTGGTTATGTGGTGAGTGAGCCTGCGTAGGCATGCATGTGGTGAGTGAGCCTGTGTAGGCATGAGAATGATTTAGACAGAAGGACGATGACGCAGCTGAACCTGATGAAGGGGACAATGAAGAGATGACGAGGCGGTGAGAGAATGAATGAATGAGGATGACGGGTGCTGACGAATGACCTTGGAGAAACCGGGATAAGAGATATGAATTAAGATAAGACGATCTGTCTAAGATGATAAATACAATTTAATGAAGGGCCATCCATCACCAGATAGTGTAAGAAGTTCTTACGGCAGAACTGAGAGATCTTTGGGCAGCTAACAAAGAGAAGAAGTCTGGACAGACATAGGATGAGAAGGATGAAGATGACTAGTGGCCGAGTTGTTGGAAGGAAGCTGTTGAGACTCCTTGGGTGGCTGCAGTAATGGCTGCCCCTATTCTAAATGAATGGCTAGAAAACTGACCGGGGAAGAGTTGCATTGGATTAGAGTCTGTCTAAAATATATAAGGAACCAGGAGGCAGACATAGGCCTCCTACTGGAGTGAGAAAGAGGGGCATGATGGGTGGTGTTTGAGTGCGAATTTGAGCATGGCTTGAAATTAGCTGAACTGGTCATTGAGGCGAACAACAGAGATGAAACGTGGACCTTCCCTTTGGTATATTGAGATGGGGTTTGAAATGATCAGGATAGAACTTGAGGTCTGAGAAGACAAAATATCTAGATGGAACAAATGTTATTAGAGGAAGTAAATACACTTAACCTGAAACCCGTAGAGGGCTTGAACATCATGGAGTTAGGATTAGATATGTCACCCCCCAAAAATTGAGGCCAAGGCTGAGCAAAAAGAGATATGAATGGACGAGAAGGGTGGGGAGGAAAAGGATGATAAGAGCCTGACAGGCGAAGAAGGGGAAGGACATGAATCTGGCCAAAGTCAAGGGAAAGGTAACATAACGAAGTGTTGAGTAACAGCTAAACTGAGCCTATCGAGTGAAGGAGAAAGATGAAGCAGACTGGCTGGAGAGGGAATGGAATAAATTGCTAAGGCTGGAACGCGCCTGATGAGGCGTGGATGGGACATGATAAACCTGACTAGGCCTGGCGGATGCGGACATGGGCGAGCCTGCCAGGTGAAGGGAGAAAATAAGTGATAGCTGACAAGCAAGAGGATGGGAACTTGGTAAACCTGACGAGGTGGGCAGAAAGAAAGACTTTGTCGTGCCCGACAGGCAAGAAGGGGAAACAAAGATAAGTTTAAACTGAAAAGGCCAACCATCACCTGTTAATGCAGAAACTCTTACCTAAGAGCTGGTAGATCACTGAGCAGAGCACAGAATGGAAGTTTGTGCGGACATATGAAGAGAATGCTGAAGTCAACCAGTGGCCGAGTTGTTGTAGGGAAGGTGTAAAAACTCCTTGGATAGCTGCTGAAGTGGCTGCCCCGATTCTAAATGAGTGACTTGAGAACTGACTAGGGGGAAGGTTGCTTTGAATTAAAGTTTTACTCACAAATTTGAGGAACCAGGAGGCGATGATGGAAGCTCCTTCTGGAGTAAGGAAAAGGGGCATGAAGGGTGAGCTGGTTTGTGATGTTTCAGAACAAAAGAGAACATGGCTTGGAAAGGACAAAACAGGCCATCAAGCCGAGCCATGGAAATGAAACATGGACCTTTACCTTTGATGTGTTTGAAGTAAAGTTTGAAATGGACTGGATAGAACTTGAGGTCTGAAAAGACTAAATCTCTAGATGGCACTAATGAATTAGAAGGAGAAGTAAATTCGCTTAGTCTAAGTAAGCCGTAGAAGGCGAGGAGGAAGGCACTGGAGAGAAGAGATTTGAAGAAAGTTCAAAACGAGCAGAGTGAAAGGTCATAAGGAGATTTTTTTTTTATTTTATTTTAAAGAGGGGAAGTGTAATAGATGTCTGGGAGTCAGGTTGCGGAATGCAATGATTTGAAAATAATTTTAATGGTGTGATGAGTGAAAAGCTCGGCGTGGGCTCAGAAAGATGATCTTTTGATAAAAATTGATGCCTGCTAATAGGCTGCGGATGTAGGGGAGCTTGAAACAATGATGTTCAAAACAATGAGTAATGAAAGCTAGGGCTGTTTGAATGTGAACTGGGTACGATGGTGTGTTATAGCAAGGCAAAATTTACAAAGGAGAGAGAGGAAAAATCGGAGTAGGGTGAAAGTAGGCTAATGGACAGAGACGGCGGAATACCTGAAAACGAGACAGGGCATCAGCGACTGCATTAGAATAACCTGGAACATGACAGGCCTGCCAGGATTGGATGGAGGTAAGAGCTATGTCCGTGAAATGACCTTACTAATATTGTCTGTTCATAAATTGTTTTGGAAGAGTTTGTTATTCTGCTGCGGCAGTAATGCAGTTAATGCTTATATTGTGAAAACACTTATTTCGGGAAGGTGCTGTAAATCGATTGTCGCAAGCTGAACAGAGCAGCACTGACCTGGTCTGCCGAGAGACAGTGTGCACCATGATTATAATGGGAAAAGATATAGTAAAGGTGAATCAAAACTGTAAATGGTCCTTAGCGCTTGGATGATAAGGTGTTGGAAAAATGTATATAAGTTATTATTGCTTAGTTTAAATCATGTTTATGTTTGAAGTTCTACTATAGTTAAGATGATTCCTGTGATTGTTTTTAGTGTGGAAAAAGGGTTTGTGGAAGGTTAAGAAATGTGGTCTAGAGTGGATCAATTCCTGCTTTTTACTTGTAGGAATGTCAGTTGTAAGTAAAAGGCTGGTGCAAGGATTTTCCCTTTGTGAGAAGGAAGTCGCTGTTCTGGCAGAGGACTGTCTCACCCTTGCAAGTCAAACTTACTTGGTTCACTTGTGTCTTATTTTACACTTNTAAATAAAAGGCTGGTGCAAGGATTTTCCCTTTGTGAGAAGGAAGTCGCTGTTCTGGCAGAGGACTGTCTCACCCTTGCAAGTCAAACTTACTTGGTTCACTTGTGTCTTATTTTACACTTGTCTGTATATATCAGCTTTCTCACTCTAACATTTGTTGGTCCTCCGAGCCGGATCGCTAGAAATCTGGGCACGGGGCCCAGCGGTGCGTGTGGGGTTCCTGTCTGCGCAGCCTCCAGAACGTCTGGAGAACAAAAATCCTGCACAGTAAATTCTGTGTTGGTAACCGCCGAATCGACTGAGGGGCACCGGGAGGGTGGAATAACGCGTTCCAACAGATAGTGTGAACGAACGCACAGGTAAGACAGAACCAACTGAGTATATAAAACAAAAAAATACGCAAGACGGTAACATAACTGCAGTTTAAAAAAAATAATAAATAAATAGGAGTTTTTGAGTTTAGAGGTACTCATAATTTCCCCTAAGGACATTAAAAAGCAACCGACTCCATGGAAAAATCCTGAGTTTAAAAAGAAATAGTGGATAAAAAACGGAAAACCTAGTCTAGGTGATTTAGGCCTATAAGTGATTGTGTGTTGGTGCATGTGTGTGTGTCTGCAGAATCATATGGCACTCTCAGTGAGACAACCTGAAACCTTGCTGGTGTTAACATAAAGTTGTTCACAGCTGAGATATGTCATGGGGAATTCTGATTTGGATATTAGGTGCCATCAAATCTCAGTCTAAAACTCCTGCATTCTCCGAGATTAGCACTCAAAGCGGAAAACTGGATCAAACCTAGGTGTTTGATCTAGAGGCCTGTTTTCCGGGAGATGTTGGGGGCCCGTTTGAGGAATTCTGTTTTGATTTGATGGTACCAGATATGTATAATAAATACTCCTCTGTTATATATATATATATATATATATATATATATACACTGCTCAAAAAAATAAAGGGAACACTCAAATAACACATCCTAGATCTGAATGAATGAAATATT
>JAHUTJ010059290.1:0-15728 GCA_036250325.1 Characodon lateralis | reverse complement strand
AAGACCTGAAATATTTCAGTTAGTGTGCAATGAATCTAAAATATATGAATGTTAAATTTTCATCATGACATTATGGAAAATATTGAACTTTATCCCAATATGCTAATATTTTGAGAAGGACCTGTATGTGTCAGGCCACGGAGCTGAGTGCAGGTTGTTTGTGCTGTGTGGTGTGTGTTTCCCTATTTCTCCTGCAGGGTGCGACAGGTAGCTGTATGCCCACAGCTGTTCCTCATTAAGGAGTAATCAAGGAGCGTACTTAAACTGCTGGAACCTGTGAGAAGGCTCAGAGTGTTGACTCACCTAGTGTGGTAATCCAACCTGCTGACACTACTCTGTGAACATTCTACCTCAGACCTAACCTTGCTTTATCTTCCTTTGAGGTTCTCCACCCCTGAGATCTTGTTCAGGTTTTTCCTTTGTGGAATTCCTTTCATGGTTTGCCTCCTACTGAGTTCGGTAAATACTTAACTGTATTTACTGCAGTCTTATGACTCCTGTCGGTCTTCTGGATGGATTTTCCAAACCGCTACTTCTAAGTCCTGGCTGTCCACCCTCCAACATCATTCACCTCCTGGAGGAGTTTCACTCTCACAGCACGCCAGCCTGCCAGCCTCAGCTTCTGTGGTTTGCTCACCTCTTCTTGAACATAATTCATCCACAAGAAGTAAGCATTCAAACTTACTCTTCACCTTCCAAATTATCTGCCATCATACTCACCTCCAGCTCCTTCTCCAGAGCGGCGACCCGACGCGACCTAAACTTCCGGATCAAACCCCATTCATTTTATTCAATAAACATTGTAAACCTTTTATTCAGTCTCCATGTTTTGTGCCTGCTATAGAATTTCCTGGTTCTCATCACGACACTATGCAGGGATGGATGGATGGCACATATTTTGTGAAAAATTACTATTATGTTTGGTTCACAGTTGGATTTTCATTTACTGGAACTAAATTTAAATCTGTCCAGAAGGCCAGATGCACCATCTTAATCAAGTCTGAGAGGTTCATTAAATGTGTTTGACTAGTGGGAGCTGTGCTGAGGTCAATAGATCTTTATATTGTTTACCCTAAGAAAGCATATCCATTAAAGTAACCTAGCAACCAGCTCGGTGATGAGATGACTCAAAGTCAATATCATGTGTTGCTTCACTTAACCATCAAGGACTGGACTGTCCTTCAGTTTCATCAGGATGTTGATGAGTAATCTGGCAGTAAAATCTCCTAAAACAGAACAGGAGCTTTCAAAAAAATAACAAACCCTCCAAGGCCTTGGATTAAAATAGGAGGGATGCACCACTTCATATAGGTTAATTTTGTTTTACTGCTGCTTAGTGGTAGGCTGGTATAAGTCCCAGAAAAGCAGATGTTTAGTGCAGCTTCCTGCTGGAGCAGATTTGGATTAGCTGTGCATAAAATGAAATCCTGTTCAAAGATTTCATAGCTGACAGGGACTACTCCATGGGTTTGTCTGTGTCACGCTTTTTATTATCTCTGAGTTATTTGTGCTTTTGTTCATTTGAAATATGCATTGAAGCAGCTTTTTCACCTGTCTTCTTCCCTCTGCTCCTTGCAGTGTTGCCATCCATTCTGATCTAGCAAGACTTTTAACATTAAGCAATGCAATGAAATATCGCAGAATTATCCAATAAGTTTAAGCCAGATTGCACATTGATCTGCAGGGGGTTTTATGATGGAGAGAGGCATGCGGGAGGGAAAGGGGGAGGGAGAAGAGAAAGACCTAGATATCAACACAGCATCAAAGAATAAAAAGCAAACATATCTCTGTTGGATTCAGTCTTCCAGCCACAGGGAATCCTCATCCCTCCAACTTCTCCTCATCCAAACAATTCCACTGTTAATAATTACCAAGGAGTTGTAAGGCGCCACCAATGCACCAACAGAGCAATCTGTTGCAAACAAGTAATTTCATTTAAATATTTAAAAAGAATCTGCTCTAGTGCAGTTTTTCATAAATTATATGAACACGTGTTCTACAAGCTTTGACAAATACTCAGATGACTGAAATATGCCTGCATGGTTGTTGGAAAAATGTATATAAGTCATCATTGTTTAGTTTAAATCATGTTTATGTCTGAAGTTCTATTATAGTTAAGATGATTTCTAATTCCTATGATTGCTTTTTAGTGTGAAAAATTGTTTGTGGAAGGTTAAGGAATGTGGTCTGGAGTGGCTCACTCCCTGGACATGACAAACTTATACCATATATGGGAATGACTACACTTTTGGGTTGAAATCTCTGTAAGAATTGGCTGAACCGATTCCCGCTTTTTGCTTGTAGGAATGTGAGTTGTAAATAAAAGGCTGGTGCAAGGATATTTCCCTTTGTGAGAAGGAAGTCGCTGTTCTGGCAGAGGACTGTCTCACCTTTGCAAGTCAAACTTACTCGGTTCACCTGGTGTCTTATTTTACACTTGTCTGTGTATCAGCTTTCTAACTCTATCAGTGGTCCTGACAGTCAGTCTCTTGTCCTACGAGAAAAGGCAGCCACACTGTGGCAGTGTTATAGATCTATGTATGACCCTGCCATGTGTGATTTTCTGGAACTTCTTTTCTACTCTCATCAGACTTGACTTGAGCCCCTGACCTCCTGGGTAGGCTTCAGTCATAACAGGTCCAGGTTTAATGTGGAATAAAATTTAAATGTTGCTAAGTCCTGTGCTTGGACTTGCAGGCGAGTTACTTTTTTCCTCCACATGGCCATTCCCGGAAGAGCTGGAATTCTGTCTGATACAAGAAGGTCAGAAGATTCATAACTGATCAAAGACCCCGCCGACACTACGGTGCAGGTGAAAACCCACAAAGGTTTGTTTCCAAGGAGATGAGTTTTCCTCCTTGTTGATTCAGTCGACTGCAACTGTTCCTCATATTTTTCCCGTTTTGGACAGATGAGAATTTTATTGTTTTTGAGTTGATCACGGACGCATGTCACTCTGGCTCCCCCCCTCCCTCATTTTTCTTCAGACATGACCCATCCTCAATCGGTGGACAGGAGAAATCAATGTCAAAGTAATTTCATTCTTTTTTTATATTAAAATGGACAGGTGTATTTAGAGGTCTGGGCAGGGTGAGGCATAGTTTAAGGTGATTTAGAAACACCAGTAGTCAATCCAAGGTATTAACTTGTTGCATGCAATATTGACTGAAGTGTTTTATGCTGAACTGTTTGATTTGCTGTGCGGCTAAATCACGCAGCATGGATGTGATCAGCAAGGTGTGTGTTCATGTTTTGTCCGGCTGATCCCAAATCAGCCAGGAGTTAGAAGTTGGACTTTTAAAGTTTTTCTATTCAAAGCAGCTGCGGTCTGGGCCTCGTGTCCTGACCACTGCTTTGTCCCAGTTTTTAAAGGAGTTTTTCCACCGAGTTCTCGCCTGAGAGTTTTATGATCCTTTGTTTGAGATTTGGGCCAATCAGCTATGAGTGGCTAAGGGTGCGGTCCCACCTGTTCTACCAGCTGATCCCAGCATCAGCACGCCAAGAAGGCTCCCCTGTACAGTGGTTATGCTTCACTTTCCAAGTTAACCCAAACTGCACATTTTGTGCAGAAAACTGCTGTTATGATCTCCATAGACACTTAATGCACGTATATTTTCTTTCATTATAATTTTTAGATAGTCATTTTACATCCTTCTGTAGAATAGTGCATATTTAGTTAGGTGAAGATTTTTGGACCAGAATAGTAATTGTATTGCTATATGGTCAATAAATGTTCACATATATTTAAAGAGAAGCGTTTGTGTTTATTTTGTGCAAGAGTGATTTGTCTGTCAAAATAAGGTCAAAGTTCCCCCATCGTTCAGCGGGGCCGCTGATCAAACAGTGACATTTAGCGTGGTTTTGGTTAATAATTATCTATTATTAATGTTAATTAACTAACTGTAATTATTAAGTGCTTTAAGCCCATAATCACCACACCAGAGAGCATCTCTGATTTCTATTCGTCAGTAATGATTTTTGGTTGAGAAAATAATTTTCCCAAATTATGACTTTTAATTATAATTTTGATAAATATTCAGTAATAAATAATCATAATCCTTACACATGCCACATTCTGTGTGTTTTCTTTCAGTCAGCTGTGTGGCCTCAGTCATCTGTCATGCAGCTTCTCATGCTTAAGGTTATCCATCCATCTTGCTTAATGCAGCCAAAAAGGGTTTTCCTTTGCAAGGCATGCTGCTGCAAACATTTGTGTAGCCATTCCTGAGGAATAGTGTGTGTGTGTGTGTGTGTGTGTGTGTGTGTGTGTGTGTGTGTGTGTGTGTGTGTGTGTGTGTGTGTGTGATTAGCTTGACTTTACAGTCTCGTATACATAAACTTGATGATTTTCTTTAAAAATTGAAAAATGCCATTAGCTAGTCGTAAGGCCTCATTCTATCCTAATTGCTGAAAGGGTAGATTCTTATTCATGAGGTCCAAGCCAAGCTAAAACTTGTTTAGAGAAGTCTGTTGGATATAAGCGGGCATCTTTTCTGCTTCATTGAACCTGCACCAATTTATAGTTTCAGCCTCATCCCCTATGACCATTGCAAATTGGTGATTCATCACTGAATACCACCTTCATCCATTCATGTGCTTTAGCTTACATGAGCCTCATTTTTATTTCTTTATTTCTCCCATTTTTCAAAGACATAGGATGTTCTACTTTCTGATGTTTAATTATTTTGTTCTATTTTTCCATATTGTGTTTGTACCTCAGATTTTACAAACATAATAGCTTGGGTTCAATCCTTTACAATCCCCTTCCAAGCAGGATCTCTGCAGGAGTTTCATTCTCCTATTGCATATACAGAGTTCAGTAGGTATTAGTTTTAGAATCTGATTACATTTTGATTATTTAGTTCACTATTTTGGACAAAAAGATGTTATTTTGAAATTTTCACCCCTTTTACTTTTTATAAATTTCTCCTTGTCGATTCAAAATTGACCAGTTTATATCATAAGTCACCAGTGATTAAAGGTTTTTATGGAGTCAGTTTTCATTACAGGACAAAATACCAAAATGTGACTTCTTGTAATAAGAAATTAAACTTTATAACTCACAGTGAGTTGTAAATGTTTAATTTTCACCAAATGTAAGATTTTTATACCACACCAGACCTCAAAAGATCTACTATCCTATTCAATAAATTAGAATATACTTTCTGATGAAGGTCGTTTGTTAGATTAAAAGTTCCTTTTCACAACATTTAAGCAGGTACCTGTTGTAGATATGTTCTGTTAGCAGTGCCCACTACTGTCTACAAGCATAACTTTTGAAATGTGTTGTTTGAAAGAGAGGATGCGCCATTTTAAAGAAATCACAAATACAAGAACCGTGGTTCAGACGCTTAATGAGGTTCGCACAATGCTCAGATGTAAATGTTAAAACACTGAGCCCGCTGCTACAACTGTGAACTGGATACCTGTACATCTTTATAATCACCGCTTGCTGAAAGAGTGACCTACTGTGAATGAATGCCTAACGTGTCACGATCGTGAGGTGTTGGGTTCTGATTTTCTTTTGTGTATGTATTATGACCATTTTTTTGTTGTTTATTTTGTTCATTAGGTCTTTCTTAAGTGTATTTCTCTGCGCTCAATTTGTTAGGTGTGTTCCTAGTGTGTTTCTCCAATTAACATTTTCCTCCTTTGCTGCAGTATGTATGCTCTGTGGTTTTTTCTTGTTCTTCGCTTGTTTCTTCTGTCAACTGCATTCTCCCTGTCCCCTTGCTTCCCTGCCTGTTTCTGCCATGCCAGTTCATGTCCTATTTTTTCCGTGTCTAAGTTTTATTTTATCTATTAGAAATACCTCACCTTATCACTCTGCCTTCATTTGAGTCTTTTTAAAATCCACACAGGACATAAAGTACCTGAAAACATGGTGTTTTAAAAGTAAAGAACTATGCTACTTTTTATTCACAGGTCTTAAACCATATTAGAGTGCATCTGGAGTTTAAAGGTTGCATGCCTTTTAGACCTTGTCCACACTAATGCAAATATTTAGCATACCTGAACATTTCCACTGTGCATCTCACCTTAACACACTAGATTTTTTATCCATGTGGATTATGTATCTGGAATCTTTTAGAAACAATGGCCACTACATTTCTACTCATAATTGCTTTATGTGCTTGAAACCAAAACAGCAGTGGAGCCGATTGTGCTTTTATCTCACGATGTCCTGACTCTGTTTACATTAAAGTTTAAGTGTAATGTCAGGAAGGTACAGTATATGACTGAAAACAGGAGCTACAACTGTTTTGGAAAAATGTTTTGACCCTTAGCTGAGCTGAGTTTCTTCTTTTGAATTTAAAATATCATTAGTTATGTTTACATGGCCAAAGTTTCACGGTTGGATTGAAATGTTTTCGGACTAAAAACTAAAAAAGAATCGGATTGCTCCATCTATATGGGCACACAATCAATCAATCCAATCATAATGTGTGTTTATATGCACATGGCTTTATTCAGAATAGAACCACTGAGATGCACATAGTTATCAAATTCCCCTAAAAAAACACAGAAGAAGAAGTACTTCCATCTTTGTCGGATAACAATTTCATTTCGATCCTGCCGAACCCTTTCAGACTGACATGTTTACATGACACATTTTTAGTCCGATCAGCCATTTATTCTGATTACTTATGTCCTTGTAAACATAGCTAGTAATTTCTATGATTGTTTAAACTCCTACTGGCACAAAATAGGTGTTACAGCATTTTTCAGAATATGTAGATGTAGATTTGTTTCCAGTTCGAGGATGGTATATCCATTTTTAAAATATCTCTAGAAGTGTATTTCACACTGAGCCTATGTGACATTTATAGCAGTATCTAATGGCTCTGTTGGGTAAAGCGTTTCTAAATTTAGCTTTTGTGATGCTCCTTCCTCTCAGTCCTCCCAACCTTTAATCCTTCATACCTTACTACGTGAAGCTTGCTGTGGTTTACATGTTTCTGCAAAGTTTTAACTTTAGAACTTAAAATATCCCTTCTGCCATAGTGTTCACTCAGATTATGAGACAATTTCAATCCGGATGAGATGTGTATCCCTTTCATCAGTGGAAAAGGAAACTAATGAAAAGGAGTACATGAGTACATACTGAGTATAGTCATGAGTACCCATGACACGTACTCAGCAAGTCATGGGTTTTATGTAAGGATGACATTTCAAATTTGTTTAGCATATTGAAAAGCAGATGAGTCGTTTCCCTGACTTTCTCTACTCTTACTAAGACATAATTGTTGTCAGCGATTGCCTTTGACTGTACTTCTCCCTTTATCACACAGATACTGGATCCACATCTGTGCTTAAACGAGCATCCAGGTACAAACAACACCTGTGGCAGTCATGAGGAACAAAGGGTATGTTCTCATTTCTCCTATACTATCACCATACTTAACTTTCACCTTGTAGTGGGATAACCTTTTTGCTGTTAGATCCATGAGAAACCTTAGCTTGATAAAAATCTTCAAAATGCTTCAGAATATTTGCAGGAAAACCCAGAAGTCAAAGCAAAAAACCAAAGGAAAACAAACTCACACAGCAAAGCATTGTGGATGAGCAACATTTGATGCAAATAAGGTTTATTGTCCCACATGTGCCAAGGTCAAAAACAAGGAGTTTAACCAGAGAAAGTAGAGTTTTTAGTTGAATGCAGGCTTTTTTATCTATGAAAAGTCTCCACCCAGTTGCTTGGTCCACATCCTTTCTCTCAGATTTCAAAGACTTGCTTGACGAGTAACTCAGCAATGTTACATTTCGGGTTTTTTAATTGAGGTTGGCTGAGCAGAGACGTCCCCATCACATGCAGATGTAATGATACTTTCCACCTCAGCCTGCCTCTTCTACAGTAGTTAACAGGAAACATAAACTCTGGTCAAACACAATTTATGGCTTTTTTGTTTTTTTTGTTTTTTGCAACTATGCTTATGAGAGGTACATTTCAAATACAGTAACAATTAACTACTTGTTCAACTTAATTAAAGTTAATTAATGAAAATAATGAATCATTTAGTTATTAGTTACTCATTCAATCTTTAAGGCAGAATTCGATAGATGCCTCCAACACAACTGCATTGAGTATCAGCACAGAAAGGTAAACACAAAGAATCAGATGATTACAGGCAACAGATTCAGTCACTCCTTAAGACTCTGCTGGCTGACACAAGACGAGTTTGACCTTAGTCATTCTCTTGTCCTCCCATCCTGCCAAGATGGGTGATTAGATCTGCTGCTGCTTGTCATGGCACATGTTAGTTAAGCACTGACCTCAGTTGGGTGGAGGTGGTGTTGAGTAGGTAGGCCCGGCAGTGAATCTGCACCATACTTATCCATCAACATGGCCACGTCTCAGCCTCCTTCTATTTCTTCAGCTTAGCTGAGCTACGTCCCTGTTTATACACAGTCTCTGGCACCTAATTAATTCTGCCTCTCATATCTCTTCCCACGTGTCAGCGCCTTTGCTGCTTTATAGGCTCATTCTGAAATGAACTGACAGGTCTGCTTTGAAATATCACCAAATTAAGACTGCTGGCATGTGTAAGTAATGCAAATAAACAGAAAAATCCACAAATCAAATGGAGGGCAGTGTTGATTCCTCCTTTTAAAACTTTGGCCACCCTGTAATCTTCAAAGGTTTTTTTGTTTGCTGGAATGTTTGAACTGATTCCACATTCATCATGTCTCTGTTTCATTCAGCTTGAGCTTGTTGCTCATCACTCATGTGTGGGATGCTGGGCTCATTCAATCCTAAAAATGTCTGTCATTAATCCCCATCTATGTGGGTATATGCTATATCTTTTGTGGAGAATGTACTTTTTCAGTGTGTCTTCAGACTTCCTGGTGTTCGTGCTTATTCATTCTTCTTGTGTTCCTCGTAACTCTGATTCTCAAACAGCTGGAAGGATTGCCTGAAAACTCAGTGTAACCCATGGTCAGCAATAATGTCTATCCATCAGTTTAGTGTCCATAGTAACTAACTTTTGCACTTGCTAATGTGTGGGGGTAGCCTTAAATTATTCACATTCACTGTTCTGTCTCTAAATTGTAAGGAATATTTTATTTGGTTGCAGTAAAAAACTCAGTGTTTTTTGGTGAACACTGCCATCTAGCGGCAGGAAGAGGTATTTTCTTTAGACCATAAAAAAGTTAAGTTTCACTTGTTTGTGCACATGGAGTAGGACGTGATGGACTCATTCATTGCTGGTTGTGTGTGCTCGATACGGGACGACCTTTACGTTTTTCTTGAAATTGAGTTTGAGTATATGTAGGAAATGTGAACTTGGTAATATATGCGTTTGTTTAGACCGGCCGCTGAAGGTCGAAAAACGTATTGTGTCGCTCATTAGTCGGCTAGCTAGTAGGTAGCTTGGTAACTTAACTCTGTGGCTTACATATAATTATAATATTTATATTTGTTGCATAATTGGGAAAGATGTGAAGGTAATTAGTTTATCTGTTAATCCTGAATGAGCCATGTGAGTATAAGTTTGCATTATTTGAACTGCAATGGATTAAGAATATGTTTTTGTGTTTGTATTTTTTCAGTTTCACAAAAAGAAAAAGAAAGGGACAGAATTATGGTTCAAGTAATCCGTTTGAAAGTTCTTCAGACTCCTGGACTACTTTGTTTAGCTCTCTGGCTAGGTTATATAGGGACACATGACTGAGGGCAGAAGACTGAAAAGATCCGGCAAAATGTCGAGCACAAAATCTTCAACATGCAAATGTCCGGTGTTGACGCCACTCCCCCCATTTCTCAAATGGAGGTGAGATCAGAGTGTGGATCTGTTAAAATGTCGAGTTCACGACTGTCGACCAAATCAAGTGCAAGTTTGGTTGCAGCGCAAGCACAGGCCACAGCAGAGGCTGCCCGTACAAATTCCCCGAAGACAGAGTCGAATTAGATACATCGATTGTGGCAGAAGTAATGCCTGAGCCAACCAAATGCAAGAAGGAATATATTGAAACTCACTTTAATAAGCCTAATCTAAAAATGGAGGAGCCACATCCTGAGTACACTGAGTCACATAAATTGTACTACTGCGCACTCCAACCAGTTATTCAGCAAAATCCTGATCAAACCGCAGCAACTTCAGCTGGAAGTCAACCTTATCAAGGCCCACCTCTCTTCGACAGTCCAGGTACCAGAACCAGAGAAATCTCAGATCTAGCTACCTATTTAACCGCCAGGTTCAAGATCTTATCTTTGACAACAAACCAGAGACATATATATCCTGGAAGTCCACATATCATAATGGCATTGATGGACTGAACCTCCAAGCTAGTGAGGAGCTTGGGTTACTCACAAAGTGGCTTGACGGAGAGTCTCTTCAGCTCTTCAGCATGCTTTGAGGATCAAAGCAGTTTATGTCAACAATCCAGAGACAGGCCTTTGGCGACTATGGCAGCGGTTAGACAAGACGTAAAGGTAATCAGAAGTCATAGAGGAGAGCATGTTCAAACGTTTGGAAAATTTCCCTAAAATTTCCTATAGAGTCAATCATATGCTGCAGGAGCTCGCTGACCTTCTTCTGGAAATACAAGCAGCAAAGGATGAAGGCCATCTGCTGGGCCTCAGTTTCCTTGATACATCGAGAGGAATAAATCCCGTTGTAGAGAAGCTCTCAAACAATTTACAAGAGGCATGGATCAAACAAGGAACAAAGTGCAAGAAAGATCACAAGGTAACATATCCACCTTTCTCTCATTTTGTTGAGTTTGTGAACTATCAGGCTGAAATGAAAACAGATCCCAGTTTTACATTACGAGGCTACAATGCGCCACATCCCAATGCAGAAAAAACATTCATAAAACACAAAGAGCGGAATGCCGATCATCACAAACAAAGTGCAGATTGACACAAGGGGGAAATACTGATGCACCACCTCTTGAACCTGACAAACAATGACCCACTCACAAGAAGCCACATCCACTCATAAAATGCTGAGGTTTCCGAATGAAGACATTGGACAAGAGAAAGGGTTTACTGAAGCGGTACTCAATCTGCTACAAATTCTGCCTCTCAACAGAGCATAGGGCAAAGGATTGTAAAGCAGTGATTCGTTGTGCAGAGTGTAACAGTAACAGCCACATCACTGCACTGCATGCTGGCCTACCCTCTTGGTCAGTAAAAGAGCAAAAAACACCTTTAGAAGGTCATGGTGGGGAGCAAGGTGATTAAAGCCTCATTGAGACCTCGTCTAGTTGGACAGAGGTTTGTGGAGGCGAACTACAGGGAAAGTCATGCTCTAAAATGTGTCTGGTCTATGTTTATCCCAGTGGGTTCCCTGATAAGAAAAAGAAAATGTATGTCATGTTAGATGACCAGAGTAATGTGTCACTGGCAAGGTCTTCCTTTTTTGACATGTTTGAGGTGCATAGTCAAACTCTACCATATATGATGAAGACATGCTCCAGCGTGACACATACTAGCGGTAGAAAGGTTAACGGCTTCACTATTGAGGGAGTGGATGGGAAAGTGTCCATGCCACTGTAACAAGATCCCTAATAACAGGACAGAAATACCAACCCCGGAGGCTGCCATGCATCATCAGCATCTATGATCTATTGCATCCCACATACCATCACTCGATCCCTCAGTGGAGATACTCCTGCTCCTGGGCAGAGACATAATACGAGTCCACAAGGTACGTAGCCAGGTTAATGGCCCGCATGATGCACCTTACGCTCAACGTCTCGATCTCGGATGGGTGCTTGTAGGGGACGTTTGCCTCATCGGAGCTCATAAACCTGCGGTGAGCTCTTCCAAAACCAGTATACTAGAGAATGGGTGGCCCAGTTGTTTTACTCCCTATAACAGCAGAATTAACATTAAAGAGAAGCTTACACATACCTGCCCTCTCTTTTTAGATACGCATGCTAAAAAAGATATAGGTAAACTGATTTTCAAGCGAACGCCAGAGGATGAAAAGCTGGCTCCTTCTGCTGAAGATCAACATTTTCTGGACATCATGAGCAAAGAGTTCTACAAAGATGAGAATCATAACTGGGTGGCTCCTCTCCCCTTTAGGTCCACTCGTCAACAGCTACCAAATAACAGAGATCAAGCTGTCACTCGCTTAATGTCACTACCTTGTACACTGAAAAGAAGACAGAGATGAAAGATCATTATGTGGAGTTTATGGAGAAGATGAACATGCTCCTCCTATCAAAGTTGGCCAAGAATGCTGGTATCTCCCAAGGTTTGGCATTTATCATCCACAAAAACCCAGAAAGATCCAGATAGTGTTTGACTCGAGTGCTCAATATAACAAGATATCCCTGAATGAAGTACAGCTCAAAGGCACCGACCTAAACAACACCTTGGTGGGTGTGCTGATCAGATTCAGGCTCGAGCCTTATGATGGCAGATGTGGAGCAGATGTTATACAACTTCACTGTTAAAAAAGAGCACAGAGATTACCTTCGTTTTTTGTGGTTTCAGAACCACGACTTGATGGAGAGATTGCAGAGTTTTGGATGAGAGTCCATGTTTTCGGAAACTGTCCATCACCGTCAATCGCCATCTATGGGTTAAAGAGAATTGCCATTGAAGGTGATCAGGAATATGGAAGTGAGGCGAGACGATTTATCGAACGCCATTTTATGTGGATGATGGATTAAAATCCTTCTCTTCTGGGAATGAAGCTGTTGATGTGCTGCGCAAAACTCAGAGAATGCTGGCGCAGTCTAATATACGTCTGCACAAGATTCTGTCTAACAGCCCCGTCATATGAGGTGCTTTTCTCCAAGAGGATCTCACCACCGGACAGCCAGGGCTGGATCTTGGAGAAAGTACATTGCCCATGGATCGCACTCTAGGATTGGGATGGGATCTGTCTTCAGATCTGTTCACATTCCAGGTGATTGATAATGGAAAACCATACACAAAGCGTGGAGTGCTGTCAGTCATTAACAGTTTGTTTGACCCCCTCAGCTTCGCAGTGCCTATCAGCATTGAAGGCCAGAGGTCAGTGGTTGGGATGACCAACTTCCAAAAGAAAAGCAAGCAGTGTGGGAAAGGTGGAAAGACTCTTTACAGTACTTGCAACAGTTGAACATTCCAAGAATGTACACTTCGATCCCAGTATCAGCAGTACAGAGGAAAGAAGTTGTAATGTTCTCTGATGTGTCTGTAAAGGCTGTGGGTGCTGTAGCCTATTTGAAGCTTACCAGTGCAGATGGTTACCATGAAGTTGGTTTCCTTTTTGGTAGAGCAAGACTTGCTCCAAAACCAGATATCACTATCCCAAGGCTGGAACTCTGTGCTGCAGCATTGGCTGTGGAGGATGCATAATTAGTGCAAGAGGAACTAGATTTTAAAGTGGATGATGTGAGTTTCTTCACAGACTCAAAAGTAGTGTTGGGATACATATTCAACGAGAGGAGACATTTTTATGTGTACACCCATAACCGAGTAGATTATTAAACAATCCACAAACATACATCAGTGGCATTTTGTACCCACACACGAAAACCCAGCTGATCATGCCACAAAGGCACTACCTGCTGAGCAGCTCCTTTCTTCCACATGGCTACGTGGACCTGCTTTCCTCACAGGCTCAGGACAAAGTCAAGCACAGAAGTTCTTCAGTCTTGTCGATCCTGAGAAGGACCCAGAACTTCGGCCAGAGGTTGTGATCTGTACTACCGCTCTGTCAAAAGGTGAACTGGGAAGTACTAGGTTTGAAGGATTTTCTAGTTGGAGTGTTCTGCTTAAAACTATTGCTAGGCTGCAGCATATTGCCAAATCTTTCAAGAACAAGCAGGAGCACATCTGTTACAGTTGGCATATGTGCAGAGCAAACCTAAAAAGAGAACGGCTTCACCAAGCTAAACTTGTAGTCATCCAGATGTCCAGAGAGAGGTCTTCATGGACGTCTTTAAATGTGTGGAGCGGCGTCAAACTGTGAAAGAGTCAAGCTCGCTAAGCAAACTGAGTCCATATGTGGACTCTGATGGTCATCTTAGAGTGGGAGGTTGGCTGGCAAAGGCGCAGCTAACCTCAGATGAAACACATCCTCTCCTCATTCCAGGAAAGCATCAGGTGACAGAGTTGCTAATCAGACACTTCCATGAGAAACTGCATCATCAGAGCCGACATTTTACAGAAGGGGCAGTTAGAGCCACTGGATTTTGGATTGTGGGAGGAAAGAGAACAGTGAGCAGGATAATCTTTAAGTGTGTCACATGTCGTAGGCTCAGAGGGAAACAAGAGGTGCAGATCATGGCTGATCAGCCTGAAGACAGATTATGCACAGAGCCTCCATTCACATACGTGGGTCTGGATGTGTTTGGTCCGTGGCCTGTCACAGCAAGAAAGACAAGAGGAGGTCACGCAGAGGCAAAAAGATGGGCAGTCATCTTTACCTGTATGTGCACACGTTTGATCAATGCTCTACGCCGGTTCTTTGCTATCAGAGGAGCCGTGAAACTGTTCAGGTCTGACTGTGGGACCAATTTTGTGAGTGCCTGCAAAGAGCTACAAATTGACAAAAAGGGATGTCATAATAAGAGCACTGATGTTTACCTTGAGGACAATGATTGTCAGTGGCAGTTTAATCCTCCTCATGCATCACACATGGCCGGATCTTGGGAACGCATGATTAGGGTTTCCAGGCGAATCTTGGATGCAATGATATTGCAGCATGGACATACGAAGCTTACTCATAAAGTCTTAGTGACATTCATGGCAGAGATAACTGCAATAGTGAATGCACGGCCTCTTACAACAGTTTCTACTGATTCAGAGCACCCAATGATTCTCAGCAGCTATGCTGCTCACTCAAAAGTATGGCATGCCATACGTGTAACCCGGCCATTTTTAGAATTGCAACCTTTTCAGAGCGCAATGGCAACGTGTGCAGTACTTGGCTGAGGTTTTCTGGGCTCGATGGCGAAAGGAATACATCAGTGGACTCCAAGGACGAAGGAAATGGAGAACACCAAGACCGAATCTTCAAGTAGGGGATGTGGTCTTACTCAAAGATGGTCAAGAGAAGAGGAATGACTGGCCTATTGGACTTGTCAACAAAACCTTTCTGAGTGAGGATGGCAGAATGTGAAAATTAGAAGTTAAAGTCTTTTGAAAGGGTGAACAGTGTTTTTTTTTTTTACGTCCCATACATCAGGTCATTCTTCTAGTATCGAAGGACACTGCATAAGAAACTGTGAACTTACTTGATATTGTTTCAGAGCTGATAAATGTTTTATATAAGTTAGTTTGAATGACATCCATATGATGTCAGGTGGTGAGTGTTCTGTCTCTGAGTTGTAAGGAATAGTTTAAGAAACTCAGTGTTTTGTGGTGAACACTGCCATCTAGTGGCAGGAAGAGGTATTTTCTTTAGACCATAAAAAAGTTAAGTTTCACTTGTTTGTGCACATGGAGTAGGGGTGATGGACTCATTCGTTGCTGGTTGTGTGTGCTCGATACGGGACGATCTGTACGTTTATCTTGAAACTGAGTTTGAGTATACAGTACAAACCAAACTTTTGGACATGCCTTCTCATTCAAAGAGTTTTCTTTATTTTCATGACTATGAATATTGTAGCTTCACACTGAAGGCATCGAAACTATGAATTAACACTTATTGAATTATATACTGAACAAAAAAGTGTGAAACAACTGAAAATATGTCTTATATTCTAGGTTCTTCAAAGTAGCCACCTTTTGCTTTGATTACTGCTCCGCACACTCTTGGCATTCTGTTGATGAGCTT
>JAHUTJ010059289.1:0-15737 GCA_036250325.1 Characodon lateralis | reverse complement strand
AGACTCTCCCCTCTGGCAGGAGGCTGCAGTCCATCCGGACCAAAACCTCATGCCACAAGAACAGTTTTTTCCCATCTGCCACCAGCCTTGTTAACAAAGCCCAGAAACCACCGTGACATTCTCCCTTTCCCCCACACCCCCCATTTTTTTGCTGACAGGACACTTGTAACTTGCAACTCTATGCGATACATTAATGATCAGCTTGGACTTCTGCTTTACTTGCACTGCCATACTTGCACACTGATCACCTGCACTGTTGTGCTCTCACATCTTATACTGCTCTACATACTGCTCTACATTTAGTTTCACTCACATAAAACTGTGCACATATATTTATATTTATTTTGTAGCTATATTTATACTGTTTAATTTGAGTACTGTATTGCACCGACTACGCCAAAACAAATTCCTTGTATGTCCAAAAACGTACTTGACAATAAAGCTTTTCTGATTCTGATTCAACAAATTTCTGCAATAAGAAAGAAGAAATACATAACCACAATAATGTTAGACATCAATATTAAGAGTTAAATTTAAATGTAAAAAAAACATAAGGAGCACTGGTCATTTAAATACTATCTGAGACTTATTTAATGCAGCCTGGAATCTTGATTAAAGTTGGGAAATCTCTTGTTTAATGTGCCCTCCACTAAACAAAATCAGCTAGTTCTTTTTTCATCAAATTGAGTATTCATCGTGAAGTCATTGTGCAAATTGTCATTGTGTTTCAGTATTTGTTTAAAACAAACAAAATCGATGTATTTGTACTTCCAATACATGCCTTTTAATACTGTTTGACCATCTAACACCTTTCTAGAAGAACACTTTTTTTTAAAGCAACTTTCACTGTGAACTACAATGTATAGGGTAGCTATTTACACTGCAAGTATCATTAAATCTGATCTTTATTGAATCTGCCATTATTGAGTGGTGTCCTAATTAAATCAATACAAGCTTGTTTGGCTGGACTGCAAACAGAAACACCAGCAGGTCCTCTGTTGTATTTCTGACAAAACTGCAGTGTGAAGAGCATTTGCTGCAGCATTTAACTCTAGTCATTGTTAACATTTTAAATGAGCATGCTGCCAAATAAACCAGCCCGGAAATCCTGGGGATTACAGTGAAAGACAAGGACACACATGGTGACAGTTGGTCAAGCTTTGAAGAAAACATGAAACTGCTGGTTGCTATCTTAGTTTGGCCATGGGGTACTGTCTGGACATTTTCAAAGCTGCACTAGGACAGGTTCAGTTGATCCCTAAACTGATTTAGAATTCTACATAAAACACACAGTAATGAATTTAAATTTATTTTAAGTATGCAAGCACAACTGAATAGATTATCTGATGTACAAGCCCTTCATAAAAAAGGGCACACTGATCACCAGGTGAATCATATAGCAGTAGGCAGAGGCCAGATTTCCATCAGACCTTTTTGCTGCTCTGTGTTCATTTTTACCATCTCTGTCACAAAACAAAACTGATACAGAAAGAGAATCCAGTGGAATGGAGGGTTTTGTTGTAGACTGAGAGTAGAACCTTGACAAGTGAGATGTCTGACTCATAATTAATTCATTAAAGAGGAATGACAAAGTCTGTGATGATGTGAGGAGCTGGGACGAGGAGAGAGATGACCTGTGTTCTGTCCAGTGCACTCTGTTGTTGTTGTCTGTAATTACACTGAATGGGAACTCATATGGTCTCATTTTTGAATGAGAGAAGGTGGAAAATGAATAATTAGTTTGTTTCTGCTCCTGGTTTCATTTGACATTTAAAGTTTTTAACACTTCATTCATGAGCCTTCTTGTCAAGGATACTGCCTATAAACAAAATACTTGATAGACCAGCTCACAGTACTGGATGGGTTTCAGCATATTTTTTTTATTAAAATCTTGAGTTTGGCATGGACTTTTATTCATTCCCCCTGAGTCATTATTTTGTGGTCTCTTTAAGGGAATCTCTCTACCCACTATGTTCATGAAGAGATCTGAAATCTGTCCATTTTTTTCTACATAAAAGCTCAAACTCAGTCAGAGTGGATGGAGAAAATCTTTGAACATCAATTTCCTTTTTTTATCCCAATGTGTCCTGTCCGTCAAAGTAGCATTTAGAATTGTTGTTTGAGTGTCAAGAAGATTTACTTTTACAAGTGAGGCATTACGGCTGACGCTATAATGTTCGCTTTATATATATATAAAAAAACTTTATTAGAAACTGCTTTGGGATTATTTCAATTGCAAAGGACACGGAGATGAAATGAAAAGGAGAAAAAGGAAGCAAGAAAGAAAAAATGTTGGAGCAAAAACGAAAATGGAGGGAAGGAAAAAAGAATAGAGGAAAGAAAGAAGGATGAAGAAAATACAAGATAACACCCTTGAAGACTGCTTCTACACCTGCAGAAACGCATAAAACCCAAAAAGACACTGAAAAGTGCTTGGTACTAAAGAATGCAAGACGTATTTAGTGGCAACTGCTGCTCAATAGAGAACATCTGTGTATCTCTTGACACCTGAATCCAAACACCTGTGGGTATTAGTGTAAGCGCACTTCTGTATATAAGGTTTCTCCATAAAAATATGCAATTGCGAGTGTGAGGAGCCACAGACCTGGCCCCCTGGAGCCTAGACAGACACGGAGGAGATCTGAGCAACAGACATCCAAAGACCACCCAGAGCATGGGAACCCTGGGAGGACCACTGCCGGGACTACTGCAGCCTATCCAGAGAAGAGCAGAGGAGAGCCCCAAGGGAACCACCACACAGCCACAGTGCAGAAGCCCCAGGAAGCTGCAGCGACAGGCCCCGCCAGAGACTTGATACCCCGGGGCACATCACCCCCAGCAGATGCTTGACAGAGCCCGGGGCCCCAGGCCCCGGCAAGCAGCCACTGGGGGTGAGTCAGCATACACCAAAGCACCCAGCCCTGGAAACTGAGAACCAGCAATACAGCAAGGGGCAGAAACACCAGCAGGGAGTGTGACGGGGAGTAAATGGGCCCAACATTAGATGAAGGGCCTAAGCTGATCCAGGAGACGGCGCTGCCCAAGACCCAACCTGACACAAAAACAGGCACACACATTCACAGTCACACACCCTCATGTGTGATATAAAATCACCTTCAACCCACATACCCAATTTAAAGACACACAACAATGGATGTCGTACACTCACACTCCCCATGCATACTCTATACTTCCAGGTCCAGGTCCAAGTACCGATACCCCAGAGGGGCAACCAACCCCCAGACCCCGAAGGTGGTCCCCTTCATTCTGGGATAGAGAAAGGCAGTCTGCACCAGAACCAGTCCAGACAAGTGCCGGCACCGCACGACCCAGCACTACCACGAACAAAATAGGGGACCACCTGGTCCAAAAGCACCTGCCAAACAGAGCCGTCCTAGGATGAAGCAGTCCCAACCGCCCAATGAATTCTGATCTCAACCCGGTGTGTGCCATGCAACTTAACATTTAGAAGTAAGCACAAGCACCAGAGGTGAGGTTAACTAATTAGACTCCCCTCTGGATGCCATTAAGGCAGCCCACCCCCAAGGGCCTACATGTGCGTGTCAGAAAAATTTTATAACTGAGCGTGTTTAACAACATGAATTTTCACATCTTGATAAGGACCCTGAATTGCTAGACTTTGACTGGGCCATTAATGAGCTTCAATCTAAACCCTTCCATTGTAGCTCTGGCTGTATGTTTAGCGTTGCTGTCTTGCTTGATCGTGAATGTCTGCCCCAGTCTTAAAACTGTTATAGCCACATTTTCTTCCAGGATTGCACTGCCATTTTCCAGTGTTTGTTAATAAATTTTATAAAGTTGTGTCAGAGTAAAGGGGGATGAATATGAATGCACACCCCTTTTTTTAGATTTTGTAATTCTTAAGAATTTTGACGTGTTTTTTTTCCTCCCGCTTCAGTATTATGGAATAGTTTGAGTTGATGTACCACAAAAAATCCCAATGAAATACATCAGATTTAGTAGTTGTAGAGTTAAACCCAAACGTATTCATACAGATTTAGATTCATAATGATTTTCATCCAACCTATTTACGTGTTTTTGATAACAAACGAGACAGGCATCTCTCAAAAGAACAATGCAAACGTATCAATTTTTTATTTACACTTTACTTTAAAAGAGAAAATGTGAAACATTTCAACAAGTTTGGAAAGCTTTTGGAAGGCACATCTTCAAATCAGATGTTTAATTAGTAAAACCTTTCACTGCCTAAAGAATGTGAATGCATTGTAACTTTACATGCTTTGACAAGCTTTAAATGTTTTCCAATATTTTTATTTGTTATTGACACAGGGAAAGCCTAGGACTTGACAGTACAAATCCCATGTCTACAGCTCCCAGGATGTCTCCTGTAGACATTAAGCAGAACACCAAGAACAAAGCACCAAGCATAAAGCCTTTGCAAAATACAACACCATGGAACATTAATACTTGTCAGGGCAGATGACTGCAGCATGTCTGCCTATCAACTATTCAAAGCAGAAAAGCTTCTGCTCTACAGAATAGTCAGATATAGTATTACTAGACATTTAATAATAAGTTAAATTTCTATAGGCTTGTACCTTAGAATATGGCTTAAGAGGAAAACCCACATTAAACATGAAAACACAGCAAGTCAGCCAGAGGGGTTTGTGCTTAGAGCAAAAGTTTAGTTTACTTTAAACCTAGTTTATCTGTATATTGTTTCAGTCATTGTGGGGTTACAGCTTGTCTTGTAGATACAAGCAGGCAGACCACCAAGAACAAAGGTTGAATCCCATTGCCTTAGAGTGTAGAACTCCCTATTCTGTTCAAAGATTCAGACTGTGAATCTGTACTATCAGTTCTTACAGCAGTGTAGCTGAGCCGGCTGAAGTTGTCAATAGAAGAGTTGTGTCTCAGCAGAACACATATTAATGAATACCTGGAATTCAAGCTGTGTTGTTCCCTCTCATTTACTTTATTTGTCATGGATCTCCTATTCCTTCTAAAGAAAGAAGAAAGTAATACCTTAAAGCTCTCCCTCTAAGCAGCTTGTTTGTGATGGGTTTTAGTACCTCCTATAACCAAGAGGTATATAAAGCATGATACATCTTGGTTGGTTACAAGAGGTGTCAATGATTGGTCAGTAAAATGTCTTTGGTGCTTAGCCAAGAAAGCCAATACCTCTCTGCCTAATAGCAGGACTTCTGTTGATACTTTTTTTAACCTCCTGAGAGATGGTTTAGAACCCACTATCCATCCTTTGTAGTATTGATGGTTTACTTAAAACAGCATCAAACAGGTGCAGCAATTTATTCTATTAATGTCATTGATTCTAGCTTGAGAATCCAAAATTCAACTTCTCAGAAAAATAGAATATAACATAAAGGAACAAAAAAGTATTTTTAATGTTTTTTTATGGCCTACATTATTATAGGGAAGACTGATTTGACAGTTGTCCCGCAAAAAGTAACTGACACCCTCCACAAGGAGGGTAAGCCACAGAAAGTAATTGTGTTGATCACTGAGAACTGTATCAGAATTAATAAAACATTGGCTGGCAAAAAAAAAAAAAAAGAAACTGTGGATGAAAAGAGTGAACAAGCAACAGAGTTTTGAAGAAATTAACAAGGTGTGGACTGCAGCTGCAGTGCAGTTTATTATTCAAATTGGTTAAAAAGTTTTCTATCTAAGGAAACCCAGCAGATTGCATTGAGTCAGTGACATGCAGCATTTACTCCTCCTGGATGAGCATGTAGCGACAGTGGCTGGCATTGACTTTGCAGCAGTTCCTCATACTGAGCATGCATGTAGCAAACGTGGAGAGGAAAACTCCATTTTAACAGGAAGAAACCTCCACCAGAACCAGGCTCAGTGTGAGCGGGCCATCTGCCCAGACTGACTAGGGATTTGAGAGAACAGAGCAGACACAAAAGGAACACAGAAGCACTGATCCAGGAGTATTTTCTATGGGAAGGAAGACTAAATGTTAATGGATGTAGCTCCTTTAGTCGTTTCATCTAGGAAGAAAGAACAGATAAACTCTGAGCCAGTTTTCAAGGTTAGAGTCTGAAAGAGAGCACATAGAGTTAGTCACAGTAGAAGCTCAGTCAGTAGCTCTGTCTGGGAGAGATAAAGGGTTAAACACTCAAAGTCAGAGCCAAGTGAATCATTGGTAGAGGGTGAGCATTAAGTTGTTGCCAGCAGAAGCTTGGACAATGCCCCCCTCCAGAAAGGTGTCACAGGTAGACACTGAGTCAGGCCAGGTGTAGCTTCTAGGAAGAGAAAAGAGAGAGAACATAAAGTTAAAAGGTGAAATAACACCAAATAATAAAAAAAATGGAGAGTAGTGTGAGAATGTAGTTATGTCCTCCAGCAACCTAAGCCTATAGCAGCATAACTACAGAGATAGCTCAGGATAACCTAAGCCACTCTAACTATAAGCTTTATCAAAAAGGAAAGTTTTAAGCCTAGCCTTAAAAGTAGACAGGGTGTCTGCCTCACGGACTAAAACTGGGAGCTGGTTACACAGGAGAGGAACAAAAGGATCAGCCTCCCATTGTACTTCTAGAGGCTCCAGGAACCACCAGTAAGCCTGCAGTCTGAGAACGAAGTGCTCTGTTAGGAATATATGGAACAATCAGATCTCTGATGTATGATGGAGCTAGATCATTAAGGGCTTTATATGTGAGAAGGAGAATTTTAAATTCTATTCTGGATTTAACACGGAGCCAGTGAAGGGACGCTAAAATAGGAGAAATACAATCTCTCTTTTTAATTTTCATCAGAACTTTTGCTGAAGCATTTTGAATCAGCTGAAGGCTTTTAACTGCAGTTTGTGGACATCCTGATAGTAAAGAATTACAATAGTCCAGCCTTGAAGTAACAAATGCATGGACTAGTTTTTCAGCGTCACTCCTGGACAGGATATTTCTAATTTTGGCAATGTTCTGGAGGTGAAAGAAGGAAATCTTAGACACCTGTCTAGGATTGTCTAGAGTTTCAGTGCTATGCTGCCCCAGGGGCAGAGCTGCTCCTTCACGTGGACATACCTCCCATTACACCACCTCTCATTCACAAACACATCCAGCATTGCTTTCTTCTTACCGCTCTGTGCCACACTCCAGTGTGAGTGCATGAGTTTTAACCCGTCCATTTATATATTCATTTAACCATGTCTCCGTAAAACACAAGAGGCTGCACTCCCGGTACTCCCTTTGGTGTTGTTGTCAGCACGGCCAGCTCCTTGGTGTTGTTGGAGATGTAGCCGACATGTCCCATAATTACGCAGGGCAGGTCCAAAAAGCATTTGTCACGTTTACGTATGCAAAATCTGTGTTCTTTAAGGAATATTAATATATCCAGGCAACTTTTTTATGTTTAGTTCCTGTATTAATGAACAGCCATCCTGATTGGATAAGCCTCTGATTAATTAGCATAATTTGTTCTTCATCATCCACTAAAAAGATCCCAACAACCTATAACCTGCTTCTTCATGGAATACTTTTAGTAACGTTTAGTTTCTGCTCACTCATACCGGTCCAGTTCTTTCTGGATTATTTGTTGGCAAAGTGTGGCTATTACCACAAACATTAATGACTACTATGGTAGGGCAGTCATTATAGATAGAGTAGTCCTGTAAAATCTTTTAAAAGCTTGCACAGATTTATTCCACTTAGCAATTGTCTTATAAGAGACTTAAGGGTGACATTAGTTTCAACTGTCCATTCAGTAGTACTTTTATTTTGGCAGTGCTTGTGTACAAAACACCATAAAAACATTTGGTTGACATTTACTCAGAATTAAATCTATCGGCATAAAATGTATAATTGATTACACTTAACATGACATCAAACTAAACTCTCGGCTTTATTTTCAGTGTTCATTATCCTGTTTAGTGGCCGCTAACTGGAAGGGGGGTGCATCGGCTGTGCTGCTGCTGCTAACAACTTAATGTTTTCCTTTTACATATGGTACACTTGGTCCTGTCTTTCAGTGTTTAACCCTGTCTCACTCCTTGACATAGTTACTGGTTGAGCTTTCACAGTGACAATATGTGCTCTCTTTTAGAGTCTAGACTTTAAAACTAGCTCAGAGTTCATCTGCTTAGCTGTTTTTCTCTCCTAGGTGAAGCCACTAAGGAGCTACTACTATTAATGTTTTACTTTTCTTTTCCATAGAATGTACTCCTAGATCAGTGCTTCTGTGTGTTCTCTCAACCCTCATTCGGTCATGAAAGATAGTCACTCACACTGAGCCTGGTTCTGTTGTAGGTTTCTTCCTGTTAAAGTCAAGTTTTCCTTTCCACTGTCACTACATGCATGCTCGGTAAGAGGGATTGCTGCAAAGTCAACGACACAATGCAAGTGACTGTCCATTGTCTCTACATGCTCATCCAGGAGGAGTGAATACTGCAAGTCATTGACTCAATGCAATGTGCTGGGTTTCCTTAGATAGACCAATTTGAATTATAAACTGAATTTAACTGCACTGTTTGCTAATTAGAATCAATTGGAATGCATGTACTTGACTTTAAATCTGTATGATCCGATTGAATTCACATTGTGAAGTGCCTTGAGATGACGTGTTGTGAATTGGTGCTATATAAATAAACTGAATTGAATTTAATGTCAGTCTTTGTTTGTTTCATGTTCTGTTATGTTCCTCTTCTTATTAAGGTGTCAATTAAAAAGTGGTAGGATAACCCTGGATTTCTAATAGTTTGTCTAATATTTTGTCTCATGGTTCCCACCTGCAGGTGGGCTGGACTCTCTTCTACTCTGGAGTGGCCCATGGGAAGAGGCAGCGAGCTGGGGTGGGTTCCCTTGTTGCCCCCTAGGTCAGCTGTCTCGTGTTGGGGTTTACCCCAGTGAATGAGAGGGTCACATCCTTGTGCCTTCGGGTTGGGGACAGGTCACTGTCTGTCGTTTCGACCCATGGGCCGAGTGGTAGTGCACCTTCTTGGCGTCCCTCTGGGTGGTGCTGCCCCACCCAGGGACTCCATTTTTCTGCTGGTGGACTTCAAAGCCCTTGTGGGAAATAATAGTGACACGTGGAGAGGCTTGATTGGGAGGAATCTGATCTGAATCCGAGTGGTGTTTCCTTATTGGTCTTCTGTGCTAGTCACGGATTGTCCATAATGAACACCATGTTAAAGCATTAGGGTGTTCATCAGTGCACTTGGCACCAGGAAATCCTAGGCTGGAGGTCGATGATTGACATGTTGCGGTGTCTTCAGACCTTCGACCGCATGTTTTGGACACTCGGGTGAAGAGAGGGGCTGAGCTGTCCACTGATCACCACCTGGTGGTAAGTTGGATCTGCTGGAAGAGGAGAAAGCCGGATAGACTTGGCAGGGCCAAATGTATAGTGAGGTGTCTGCTGGGAATGTCTGGCGGAGCCCTCGGCCAGTGATGTATTCAACTCCCACCTCTGGGAGAGCTTTGACCAGGTTCCGGTAGAGGTTGGAGACATAGAGTCAGAGTGGACCATGTTCTCCGCATCTATTGTCGATGCTGCTGCTCGTAGCTGTGGCCTTGAGGTCTGCGGTGCCTGTCGGCTATGGTTGGCTTGTGGGACTCCTGAAGGGGCTGACGGGTACCGTGAGGCCAAGCGTGCCGCTGGCTGTGGTAGAGACAAAAACCCAGCCTGGAAGGAGATCCGTGAGGCCAGCAGTAAGCAGTGCTTCACCAACACTGTTTACAGTGGGTTTGGGGAGATGCTGACCTCAACTGGGGACATTATCGGGCAGTGGAAGGAGTACTTGAGGATCTCCTCAATCCTGCCAGCATGCATTCCCTGGTGTAAGCAGAGGATGGGGACACGGGGTCAAAATCTTTCATCACCCAGGCTAAAGTCACAGAGGTTGCAGGGCTTCAGGGGTGGATGAGATCTGCCCTGAGTACCTCAAGTCTCTGGATGTGGTGGGGCTGTCATGGTTGACACTTCTCTTCAACATTGCATGGCAGTCGGGGACAGTGCCCCACAACTGGCAGACCTGGGGTGGTGGTCCCCAGTATCTACCACTGTGTCAAAGTATTCTAGAGTCAAATCTACTGTCATCTGTCTGACTGCTGAACCTTGGTCTAGACTGGATCATGACAGGACAATGTTCCCAAACACAACAGCAAATCTGTGACTGCATGGCTGAAAGGAAAGAAAGCTATCAAATTACTGCAATGGCCAGTCAAAGTCCAGACATCATCCTTATTGGAATGCTATATTGGGACCTTGATAGAGCTGTTCAGAGAGAAATATCTTTAAACCTGAATGAATTAAAACAACAATGTAAAGAAAAGTTGGTAAGAACTCCAAAACAATATCAGAGAAAGTGGTAGCTCCTAAAATGTGTTGTTAATTATAGAAAACTTCACAAAACTATGCTTACAAAACTGTATACTGTGCAGAAATTTGAAATTAATAAAATACACAAGGCATTGTTACCAAAAAACAAGGTTGCTTAAAAACTGGCCTCAGCAGTGTCTGCTAACAATTGTTTGGTCCTTTAGTGCTTGTAGCAAAATGTGAAACATCTTCTATGTCTGTAGGGGAGGGCCATTAACTTTGCAACCATCTGTTTGACAGCAATGGGGGGGGGGAGTGTCATCGTGAAAACTTATGACTGTTTCAGGCATTAAAAGGCTCCTGTGGTTGTGTTCACATATATGGAGAAACGTAGCAAAGAATTTGTTTTTAAATGATTTCAATTGCTTTGACTGAATCCATACAGAATATCAAAGACATCCCTGTTTGGTAGGAATAAATTTGTATTTGCTACCAATTAGATGATTCCTAAAAAACATGAGTCATAATCCTTGTAAAATAGGTAAAACTGCTTTATTTTATTCTATAAAAATAAAAAAAAATCATTGCCATACTCCCGAACATAATTACGTCATCCTCGGTAAATGAGACAGCATTGGAAGTTACTGTAGAAACTGATCTGTGTTTGGACTGCTTTGATCCAGTGAAGCTTCCTGGGTTATTAAAAATATTAGCTTCATCTAAACCTTGAACTTGTATATTAGACCCAATCCCAACCAAATTATTTAAGGAAGTGTTCCTTTTGATTAGCACCCCCATTTTAGATATGATGAATCTATCCTTAGTAAATGGATATGTACCACAGGCTTTTAAGGTAGCTGTAATTAAACCTTTACTTAAGAAACCTTCGCTTGATTGAGATGACTTAATAAATTACAGACCTATATCCAATCTTCCATTCTTATCTAAAATTCTTGAGAAAATAGTTGCTAATCAAATGTGTGAGCATTTACACAGTAAAGACCTGTCTGAAGAGCTTCAGTCAGGTTTCAGGGCTCATCATAGCATGAAAACAGCACTAGTAAAAGTCACTAATGATATTCTCCTAGCCTCAGATAATGGACTGGTGTCTGTACTTAAATCCTGATGAGCCCAACCAGTTAGATAGACTACAAGCATGTCTTGAAGACATAAAAACTTAGATGACTTTAAATGTTCTGCTTTTAATTTAGACAAGACAGAAGTTGTCGTCTTTGGACCGGAGTCTTTGAAAAAGAAACTGCTTAATCAATCACTTAACCTGAATGGCATTAAATTGACCTCTGGTAATAAAGTAAAAACCTTGGTGTTATTTTTGACCAAGACATGTCATTTAAATCAAATTTTAAACAGGTGTCTAGGATTTCCTTCTTTCACCTCCGGAACATTGCCAAAATTAGAAATATCCTATCCAGGAGTGACGCTGAAAAACTAGTCCATGCATTTGTTACTTCAAGGCTGGACTATTGTAATTCTTTACTATCAGGATGTCCACAAAATGCAGTTAAAAGCCTTCAACTGATTCAAAATGCTGCAGCAAGAGTTCTAAAGAAAATTAAAAATTGAGATCACATTTCTCCTATTTTAGCTTCCTTTCATTGGCTCCGTGTTAAATCCAGAATAGAATTAAAAATTCTCCTTCTCACATATAAAGCCCTTAATGTTCTAGCTCCATACATCAGAGATCTCTTTGTTCCATATGTTCCTAACAGAGCACTTCGTTCTCAGACTGCAGGTTTACTGGTGATTCCTAGAGTCTCTAGAAGTACAATGGGAGGCAGATCCTTTAGTTCCTCTCCTGTGGAACCAGCGCCCAGTTTTAGTCTTTGAGGCAGACACCCTGTCTACTTTTAAGGCTAGTGTCATAATGTTAACTGCCAACCTGACCCACATGCAGAGAACAGGTTAAACGGGAAAAGAAAAGTGACCAAGGTGACTGTCTAGAATTTAAGCGTTTAGATGACTGAATGTAGGACAGATTTTTGTGGTCTGTCCAAACCAGTACAGGATGTTCAGCTCCCTCCAACCAATGCCTCCACTCCTCCAACGCCAGCTTGATGGCCAGTAGTCAGGCAACGGGAGAAAAAGGCACATGGATGAAGTCTTCCGTCCTGGCCAGAAAGCTGGGAGAGGACCGCTCCCACCCCGGTGTCCGAGGCATCCACCTCCAGGGTAAACTGTTTTGAGGGATCAGGTTGGATCAGAACCAGGGCCTGAGAGAACCTCTCCTTCAGGCGGGTGAAAGCGGCCTCGGCGTCAGCATTCCAGCTGAATGGCACCTTGATGGAAGTCAGCGCTGTAAGGGGTGCTGTTACCTGGCTGTAGTTCCGGATGAACCTCCGGTCGAAGTTTGTGAATCACAAGAACTGTTGAAGCTTCTTGCGTGAATCCGGAACTGGCCACTCTAACACTGCTCTCACCTTCTCGGGATCAGCGCGAACTTGTCCACTCTCCAAAATTAATCCCAGGAAGCTGACGGTGGACTGGTGGAATGCGCACTTCTCCACCTTGACGAATAGTCTGTTTTCCAGGAGGCGCTGAAGGACTAGCCGGACATGGCGGCGGTGCTCCTCGAGGTCTCTAGAATAGATTAAAATATCGTCCAAATATACAAAAACAAAAACATTCAGGAAGTCTCTTAGCACGTCATTGACCAGGGCCTGAAACACCGCTGGTGCATTGCACAGTCTAAAAGGCATGACTAGATACTCAAAGTGGCTGAGGGGGGTCTTAAACGCCGTCTTCCACTCCTCCTCCTGGCGGATCCTGACGAGGTGGTAGGCGCTTCTGAGGTCCAGCTTAGAAAACACAGTGGCCCCGTGAACGGGCTTGAAAGCAGAGGCTAGGAGTGGCAAAGGGTACTTGTTCTTAACAGTGATAGCGTTAAGACCCCTGTAATCTATACAGGGGCGTAAAGTGCCATCCTTCTTACCAACAAAGAAAAAATCCGCAGCCAGGAGTGAGGATGATGGGCGGATTATACCAGTTGCTAGGGACTCCGCTATATAGTTTTCCATAACCCGTCTTTCAGGACCAGAGATCTTATATAGACGGCTAGAAGGCAGGGAAGCGGCAGGAAGAAGATCTATTGCGCAATCATAGGGCCGGTGGAGGGGTAATGACAGGGCTCATGATTTATTGAACACTGGTCTGAGGTCATGATACTCGGGAGGGACTCCGGCCAAGTCCAGAGTCTCCTCCTTGTTACAAATAACGGGAGCAGAACTGGGGCAGACGGCAGATTGTAAACACGACTGCAGGCAGCTCTCAGATCAGGCCTCCACCCGGCGTTCAGCCCAATTAATATGGGGGTTATGGAGCCGCAACCAGGGAAACCCGAGAACCAACAAGCTTTGAGCTATAGGGAAGACTGAAAAATAAATTCTCTCCCTATGATTATCTGAGACCACTAACTCCAGAGGCAGAGTGCGATGAGTTATCTGATGTAAGGACAGCCCATTTAAAGCTAGAACCTGGCGTGGATGAGAGAGAGGCTCAGTCTCAATACCCTCTTCTTCTACAAGTTTCTGATCTATTAAATTTAATTCACAACCCGAGTCAACTAACGCAGGAAGTGACCTGGAACTAATGTTTCTAAACCACACTGCAGGCAGAGTAAATCTAGGGGCTTCTAGGCTAACAGGCTGGTCCGTTGGCCGCCCCTTTAAGACCGATGGACACCCCCTTTTGGCTGAATGGGGCAAGAAGAAATTAAATGATCTGAGGCTCCACAGTAAAAGCACTGGTCAGCCTCCCGCCGCCGCCTCTGCTCACCGGGCGAGAGTCTAGCCCTTCCCACCTGCATGGGCACGGGCTCAGCGGGAGCACTCAGCTGAGGCTGCCGACCAGGTGACACAAAGTGAGCCGCTAGTGGGGGTCTACCGGCAGCTCTTTCAAAGTGGGCTCGCCTTCTCTCTCTGAGACGGGAATCAAGGCGGACTGCTACGTCAGGAAATCTATAGAAAACTCAGCCACTGAGCGATTATGCTGTTTTAATGTCCAGAACCTGCGAGCAAGACTGGTCTGATCAAAACCTAACTCAAATGTTCTTCTAAACTCTAAATCAAAGCCTGCATATGATATCTGGAAACTGTTTGTGGAAGAAAACCTCACCTCTGCCCACTGGAGTGCCGTCCCAGTTAATAAGCCCAGAATACAAGAGCTCTTTCCCTCATCAAGAGGAAAAGAATGGGGCGACCTATTAAAAACTAAAGAGCACTGCGGCAGAAAAACACAACAACCTCCCACCTCCCCTGAATATCTTTCGGGATTGGGAGAGGTTACCTCGCGGAAGTGCTGGTGTTGCTGCGGCGGAGGGTAAGCGGCTGCGCCCCCTACCGGAGTGGAGGGCTCTGGTGCTGAGGTGGTCTGGTTACAAGCCTGCTGGAGGAGCGAAGCCAGCTGCTCTACCTGCTGACTAGTCTGCCGCTGCTGATCCGGAATCTCCCGGAGGGTAGAATCATGTGAAAGGATCTGCTGGCTGTGCTCGGCTAGGGTCCTCTGGAGGTTCTCCGTGGGTCCGGCTGGCCTGAGCGTTCTGTCATAATGTTAACCCTCCTGTTGTTCTTGGGTCAAAATGACCTGCCACTCTGTTAAACCCCCCCCAAAAATCCACTAAATGCTATTTTTTTAGCTTGAAATTTTATGACTTTTCCTAGATTGGCCCCAACCATAGAAAAAATTAAATGTTGCTTTTATTCACATTTCCATATAAGCTGTACAAAAAAAGGTACAAAGGTGGTCTTCGGGTCAAATTGACCTGTGAGACAAATAGAGTTGAAATCAAGGTCACAGAGTTATTCACAAACAACAGAATGTTACAATGTTTTAGATGTGTCTCAGATCAATCAGTAGCAGAAGTAAACAAGGCAAATCAGGTGGTCTCGCAGGCTTCAGAAGACCACGTGTTTATTTCCAGAGGTTATAAAGGTGCTGCAGATAACAGGACCCCGAATTCTGTCTGTGCTGAAGCCATGAGTGTGCGTTATACTGCTGAAGACGCTGTAGAGCTGATTTTCTCAGATATCCAGCAAGACAAGTCTGATTCAGAAGAGGAAGTGGAGGATGTATCCAAAAAAGAAGATGGGGAGGAATACAACCCAGAGCATGATGAATCATCTTCAGAAGAAGAAGAAAACCCTGAAGCTGAAAGAGAGACTTTCCTTTCAAAAAATGGCAAAATAACATGGTCCTCAGCAGCATATGACCAACACGGCAGGCATGCAGAACAAAACATCATAAAGATGACCCCAGGACCCACAAGGTGTGCCGTTTCTCATGCCCATGAAATTGTCTCTACATTCTACCTGTTTATCACACCAGCAATAGAAAAAAATAATCCTGGGGATGACAAATCTGGAGGGTTTTTGCAAATATGGAGACAGCTGGAAAAAGATGGATGAGATTGACCTGCAGGCCTACTTAGGGCTGCTAATCTTAGCAGGTGTATACAGGTC
>JAHUTJ010059288.1:0-15741 GCA_036250325.1 Characodon lateralis | reverse complement strand
GGCATTTGCACCCACAGAACTGCCGCTCACTGGATATTTTCTCTTTTTCAGACCATTCTCTGTAAACCCTAGAGATGGTAGTGAGTGAAAATCCCAGTAGATCAGCAGTTTCTGAAATACTCAGACCAGTCCGTCTGGCATCAACAACCATGCCACATTCAAAGTCACTTAAATCACCTTTCTTCCCCATTCTGATGATTGGTTTGAACTGCAGCAGATTGTCTTGACCATGTCTACATCCCTAAATGGATTGAGTTGCTGCCATGTGATTGGCTGATTAGAAATTTGCGTTTACAAGCTGTTAGACAGGAGTACCTAATAAGTGGCCGGTGAGTGTATGTTTGGTGGTTATTTGTTGTTGCGCAACCACGTTCTGACTGGACTAACCAAACAATAATTTTAAATCTCTGGGTATGGTGCCAGCTTGTTAAGTCTCTGCGCTACAACTTCAGATACCAATCCTCCTGACATTTTTTGCCTCTCTACATTAATCACCATAAAAATACTTGCTTTATAAGCTCACATTTGAGGTGGAGACTGAACTATTGTTATTTTCTTTCATGGTTGGCAAGTGATGTGAGAATGAATATTACTATCTTGAGCTACAAGCCCAAACACATCTGAAAAGGAAAAGCAAGAATGACAATGTCTGCCCTTCAGGCAAATTTTAAAGTTTATGTACAGTCATGGTAAATAGAAAATACACCATCTGCCATCTTCTAATCTGGATTTTAAATTATTTAAATCTAACCTCAAGTGTAAAAACTCACACACTGCAGATTCCACCATGTCATTATTTACGAAACAAAGATGAGCCCAGACTGGAAAAGGTTGTGAAAAACTAAGCACAACCCAACAAAACCTAGTTACAAACTCTAGAATGATAATAGGATGCACTGATCACATTTGACCATTACTGTTATGTTGTACTGTACTGTTATGTTAAGCATTTCTAAAACCTTCTGGAAAAACAGAAGACCATACTGAATTTTGACATCAGGGAAACCAGGATGAGAAAAAAGGGGCAATTCAAAGTTTTTTAAGTTGGCTTCCAAACAAAAATGACATAGTACTACTTTATAAACCCGCAATGTTTCCATGAGATGTTTATGTCCACAGAGATCTAAAGTTACTTATGCATGGTAGCAATGTTCTTTCTATTTAAAACATGCACTTTAAAACAAAGCATGTTAAGCATATTATTAAAATATGATAATGTCTCAAGTTAATGCGACTTTATTGACTTTTCCCCTGTTTTAATCTTACAATATGGCAGACAGTTGCTCAGGCGCAAGATGGTTCACATTCCCCATTTTACAACAGGTGTTTTAAATGCACTGGTCATTTTTACAGACTAGCTTTCTAAAATAGGATTTGCTTGAGCTGATCTTGAGATTGGGGCTTTTTCAACATAATATTAGTCTGCTTTGGGCTTACAGCTGCTCAGATTAATCCTTATATACAGAGCTAATCACTGTTTGAATATAGCAAAGAAACTGGGAGGGTTATCAAAAGCAAGTTATATATCATTTGGTCATTTCCTCATAACAGAATCTGACTTTAAAAGCTTTGAACTATCTCTTTAACCTAGTGCTCCCTGGAGGGCCAGATTTAAATCAACTTGTGTTCACGCTTTACCAAGGATTTAGGAATGATTTAATTCAATTCAGTTTCAAGTCAGGTAATTTAAAAGTTTAATAAGTGGAATAAGAATATAAATTCTAATGTTCGAATACACTCTAAAAAGGAAATTAATGTATTGTATGTGTGAGTTTTCTTGTTTATTGCAAGTTCTTTTAAGATGAAGATATAGAGACACACAAGCACTGACCTTGCATCATCTAACCATTTTCACTTCAGTGCATTCCTCCATTTCTCTCTGTTCATCCTCTTTTTTTCTCATTCTTCATCCATCTCTATCTCCTTTCCCGCTCTGCTGTACCCATTAATACCACTGGAATCATGGCCAGGGCACACTTATAATTGAATTTCCAGACTCGCGCTCTCCCGCTTCCCCCTTTTATCCTCTGCAGAGCACCCTTGTCACTATGCACCCCTACCTCTCCGTTTTCCCCTGGGTTCCTTTCTCCATGTCTCTCTTCATAAGTGCGGTTTTAAAGCACCACCTAACAAACTGAGTCCTGAAGACTGAGGAATTCTTTTAGCCTTAAAGAAAGCACATGCTCAAACAGGAGCTGTAAAAATAGAAAACTGGAAGGAAGGAAGGATACAAGGATACAAAGAAGAAGCACACAAGGAGGGAAAGATACAAGTAAGAGGGAAGGAAACAAGGAAGAAAAGGGGGACATAAATAAGGAATTTTGGATATAAGGAAGTAGTAAAGACAGAAATAATGGAAGAAGTGCACCTGGATGAAAGGAAGAAAAAAAGAAAACATATGAGGAAGGAATGATGAAAGGACATAATGATAGAAGAAAAAAGGAAAGTACCAAGGACATAGGGGAAGAAGAAAGGAAGAGAGGCCATAAAAAAAGAAGAAGCAAAGGACACAAGCAATTACAAAACGAAGGATATAAGGGAGAGAGGGAGGAAGTAAGGATAGAAAAAAGGAAGTATACGAGGGGGCAGAAAAGGAAGGACATAAAGCCAAAGAGCAGAAGGAATCATACAGAAAGAACAGACCCAAAGTTGATAACACTAAGGGCAGGGAGGACACAATTTTTAAGCAATGGGGTAGGAAATTAAGTCTTGAAATACTAATATTTTTCTATTTTAATATTTTTCGAAACCTATCCAGAGCTGGAAAATACAAAAATCAATTTCAGACTTCTCCAGACTTTTTCAGACAGCAAAGGAACCCTGACGATAAGGGTGGAAGTCAGTTGACTGAAATTAAGTCCTGCACAACACTGCTCTTCATTTACAGCTACAACAATCAGGGTTTGGCCACATTATCACCTCTGTTGGCACAAAGTGATCGATTAGTGAGTATTAAAATTCCCAGAGGGGTAGAAAGGCGGTCAGCCAGATGGAGGAAGCTGGCCAGGATGGCTTTGAATAGACCGCTGAGCTGGTCACTGTCTTCTCTGTGGATCCACAGCTGACGTCAACGCTGGCTACTGTACATGGAAAACAATACGTTACTACACCATATGATGCAGCAGAATGAATGCTTGGTGGAGACAAGGGAGAAAACGATAGAGAGATCTGGCGAAATAAATGAAAAAAACAACATGAGAAAACCAACAGAGAGGGATCAGATAAGAGAACAGAGAGGAGCAGAAAGAAACTAAAGCAGGAATAAAAGACAGAGATGTCCAAAAAAGGCAGCTGAGATTTGAAGCCTCCAGAGGGACAGGAGCAGAGGACAATGTGGTGACAATAGGATGAATGGAGGAGAGGGGGGGCCATGCTGGCAGATGGCTGTGATCCTGTATGGAATGGGTGAGTAGGAAAGAGGCAGAGAGCCAGGAGTCGCTGGAAGAAGTGTGTGTCTGTGTGTGTGTGTGTGTCAGGCAGACGGCCAGCCGTTTACACAGAGAGGGAGGCGGCTTAGCCTGAGCCGCCCAACCACAGAGGACTGCTGCTGTCAAACAGGGGACGACAGAAGCAGGACATGGGTGTCCGCCTCTGTGGGAAACCTGGGTGTGCTTGTGTTTTCAGGATAAAGATGTTTCAGCCTCTCCATTAATCCCTGTACTTACAATCTCTACATTAATGAATGCAGATGCATTTTCATGCCTAATTTTCTATTTTTTTTGTGCTGGTGTGATCTAAGTAGGTCACCCCGTTTTGTGTGTGTGTGTGTGTGTGTGTGTGTGTGTGTGTGTGTGTGTGTGTGTGTGTGTGTGTGTGTGTGTGTGTGTTTGTTCGTTTTGTATGAGTAGTCCATGGTAGATGGGCCATGGTGTGCCGTGGTTGCTTGCTCTGCCTCAGAGCCTTCAAATGAGTGCACTCACACACTCCTGAAGCAGTTATTTGATTTGAAGGCTAGAGAAAGTCAATAGCTCAGGTATTTCAATTACACACACAGGGGCACATCACTGGCTGCAAAAGAACTAGATTGGCTACGACTCTTCCTATAAAATATGTAAAAACACACATAGACGACACACGCACACACTCGCAGACACACAAACATACACACATTTAAATAGTTTTAAACTCAAACACATAAAAATACATTTGCACACTGCAAGCACACTGCAAGCCCATGCATAAACACATCTAAAAAGATGTATTCAGTCTTTTGTAGGATTACCTTTTACTGCAATTACAGCTACAGGTTTAAATACCATATGTATGTACAGTATGTATGTTTATATAACAGCTTTTCACATTGAGTGACTGACATTTTTGCTTGATCTTTCCAGAAATAACTCCAGCTTAGTCAGATTGGATGGAAAGCATCTGTGAACATCTCTTGTTTAGTCCTGTTCAGCTGCTGAGAACAGCAACCACCTCATTTTCACTTGACCCTGGGTGGCAAACAGTATGGCAGTCTTTCAAATTAAAATCAATTACAAAAACAACTTGAGGTTTCCAAAAGTCCATGTGATCTGTTTGCAGTGATCAGTTCATAAGGAATCCTTCTGACTGGCCACAAGGAGCAGCGTGGCATCCTCGCCAGTACACTGTGCTCTGCTTGTTTCTCAGCTTGGCAAATTTCAGACTGGGTTTCGAAGCAGTGTGGGGTGCACGTGGTTTCCCATGTGAAAAGGTTTTCTCCTAGTTTTGCCCTGTATTTAGCTGCATCTATCTTCCCATCAACTCTGACCTGTCTGACCCGATCCCTGCTGAAGAAAAGTCTCCACACATCATGGTGGTGCCACTAACATTTTTCACAATGGATGGGGTTGGTTCAGAATGACGTACAGTATTAGTTTTCCATCACCACCACATGGGGTGTTTTGGAATTAGGCCAAAGATTTTTGTTTTTTTCTGACCAAATTACCTTCTTCCACATCTTTGCTGTTTCCCTGTATGACTGTAAACAGGACCTTTTATGTCTACTATCGCACAGAGGCCAGATTTCTGAACATCACACTGGACAGTTATCCATTTAACAAGTTCTCCCTCCTGAGGTCTATATCTCTACTGCTCCTCCAGAGTTACCATGGGCCTTGTCACTGCTTATTTGATTAATGCTCTCCTTGCCCAGCCTGTCAGTTTAGACCACAGGTGCCAAACTCCAGTCCTCAAGGGACAGTGTCTTGTAACGTTTAGATGCATCTTTCTGTCAACACAACTGAATCACATAATTAGGCCATTAGCAGGACTCTGTAGAGCCTGAGTCCATAAGGAGGTAATTAAGTCCTTAGATTCAGGTGTGTTGGCCCCGGGAGCCATGAAAAACCTACAGACACTGGCCCTCAAGGACTGGAGTTTGACACCCCTGGAACGGATGGCCATATCTAGATTTGCGGTTATGCCACACTCTTTCCATTCTCAGATGAGGTATTGAACAGAGCTCTGTGAGATGTTAAAATCTTTGGATATCCTAACCCTGCTTTACACTTCTCCATAGATTTTCACTGACCTTCTTGCTGTCTCCCTTGGTTTCCATGGTGCTGTTTGATCTCTAATGTTCTCTAACAAACCTCTGAGGCATTTATAGAGCAGCTGGATTTATAATGAGATTAATTTACACACAGTTATTTATTTATTAGATGCCTTGTAAAGGCAGTTAGTTGTGCTATATTTGATTTAGGGGTAACAGATTAAAAGGGGCTGAAAAAATGCACGCTGTATTTTACGAGGCACAGAACATATTACATGGCTAAAGATACCTTCTTACAGGTAAAACTGCAAACCAGTTTGTTTGTTGGGAAAAAATGTTGCCAGTGTTGGTTTAAAAAATCAGCAGTTTTAAGATTTTTAGTGCAATTGTATTTTCCACCTCTTCAACCAATTGTTTGCCTTTCATTTAAAGACCTGGGATTGTATGTTGGAAACAAGTGATCTATCCTGTACTGAATGGGTTTTTTTTTTCCTTAAAGATTTAAAAGGTTGGACATTTTCCAAGAAGAAAAGAGACAAAAAACAAGACTGCAAAATAACATTTTCACTTTTGCTAGGATGCTTTTCCTATACAAAATATCTGTCTGTTTATAACTGATACAACTTTAGTTCAGTTCAAAGATGAACAAAGGTTTCACCATTTTATGCATTTAAATGGGGCATTTGGTTAATTGCCGTGGTCAAAACAAATACCATCCATTTTCAATAACAATTTTCTTCCATAGTGGGTCGCAGGGGAACTGGTACCTATCTCCAGCAGTCTATGGGCAAGAGGCGGGGTACATCTTGGACAGGTGGCCAGTCCATCGCATGGCAACACAGAGACACACAGGACAAACAACCATGCACACACCCATTCACACATACGGGCAATTTGAAGAGACCAATTAACCTAACAGTCATGTTTTTGGACTGTGGAAGGAAGTCAGGGTACCTGGAGAGAACCAACGCATTCAAACTCCATGCAGAAAGGCCCTCGGCGGAGAGTCAAACCCAGGACCTTCCTGCTGCAAGGCAACAGTGCTACCCCAAACTCAATACCTACTGTAAACTAAAACAATGCTGAAAGCATTGCCTAATTCTGATCCTATAGAAAAATTATATATGGTTAGGGTTTTTTTCACAAAATGTGGTATGCATTTACATTATGTAAGTGCCCTTTGATGTGATACCCCAAAAGAAAGGAATCAATTTGCAAAGCACCAGATGTTACACCCAGAAGACTACAAACGGCACCTTTTCAAGATTTTTTTTTTTTTTGTATAAATGTTCCACTTTAAAATTATGCACTACTTTTAAAATTATTTGCTGTTGATCTATTACATGAAACGCTAATAAAATACAGTGAAGTTCATGGTGAAGCTCAACGGATATGAACACTGTAAATTCTGATTGGATAATAATAAATATAACCCTTTAGTCACAATATTGGCACCTTCAATAAGTTCTGGGGATATATGCATAGTATAGGTTTTTGCCTGTAAGTGTATAAGTGGAAATGAAATAAAAACAGGGATAAGAAGGTATAAGCCAGAGAGCCAATGGAGTCTGTTGCTGGGAGGGTTTTGGCAATGCATATTTCTGTCCTGCCTATAAAGGATGCTTTGAACTTGAACAAGGGGTGTTGCTATTGACTGCTGCTGCACAGCATGATGGAGAGTGAAACCAGCCTGAAAGAGCAAGAAACAGAGGGAAAGAGGATGGAGGGATGATAAAAGAGAGCGCTGGAGTGGAGGTGAGGAGAGAAGGAACAGCTGGCCTTCGCTTCAATATATGAATTCAAAAGATGGTGGGAAGAAGATATAAACTAGCCACAGCCACAGGCATTCACCAACAGAATCACAGCCGAAAATGATATGAGCGCACCTCACACACTGACACAAGTGCCCAGCAGCATTCAGCTCTAATAAAGCTTTAAAACTGAAGCCGCCATTACCACATGCACACAGTTATTATCTCTGCGTCCTCTTCTTCTGTTTCCCTGTCCTCATGCCCAATCATCACATATTTTATCAAGCAAGCCTACTTATCTTTAATCAAACACATACACACTTAAGTGGCTTGAACATTTGTTCGATAGTCATCTAATTAACAGTGACCTTATTTAAGTACTTTTCGAGTCTTAATTAAAAACAGACATGTCTTCATTAAAATGTTTGACTAAATTTGTCCTAACATAGCTTTGGAAGCAAAGAGACTTGCACACAACAGCCACACACGAAAACATCCAAGTGTTAAAACCTGGATAAACCAAAAAAGGAATATGAAGACAAATGGTAACGATCAAATTAAGTGGAAAGGCTTTTATTTCACCCTGTGAATCAATTAGACCAGGTTCAATTTAAAGCTAATACCATAAACAGTCAGGCGCAGATGCAAAAATGAGGCGACTGTTTCTCTATGGCCCATTTCTGCTCTAAGTTTAGCTAAGGACCCACTGAGGGGCCAGTGCAGTCTGATGCTGCTACTCGTGTTTGTCCTCTGGTCCTTCTAAAATAAGGTGTAAAATGTACCCCTTTAAATTTTTAAATATACTGTTATGTTCAAAGGAAATATATAGAAAGAGGTTCACATCTCTTAATGTTATATAGGGAGTGCTTTTTTTTTTTTGAAAAACCAGACATGTTTTTATAATAATGCTAGTTTTACTGACAGGGAGGAAAAACAAAGGTGCAACATTAAAAAAGATAATTTCTTCCTTTCAAATTAATTTGTCTTCTATATTACCTGAACTGTAGAACAACTTCCCACAATCTTACCACAGGACAGGGAAACCTAATAAAAAAAAAAATTAGACCAAATGAGTGTTTTAGCATTGAGGGGGTATAGGTTGCATAGCGTTGAATGGAAGCAGGGACATGGTGGATACTGAGGTTCACCACGGTGTCCCTAGGCAGCTGTAAAGTGGTTCAGGAAGTCAGGGAGAGGAGCATGTTTATGCAGTCAGACATCTTTCTTCCTGTCTCTCGCTCCAAGTCAAAAGGAGGTAGGGAAAGGTGACGCTGGTGCTGAGCAGCAGAGAAAGGAGACAGAGACAAGCTGTATGAGGGGGGACGGGAGGGGTGAGGAACATCCAAATGAGGGGTGTTATTAATCCATTTATTTCCCTCCAATCTCTGAGTCTGTTCACTGCTATCTCCTGCACTCCAGTCATATCTTCTGATTTCAATCTCTTGCTCTTGCTTTCCCATAAATCTTCAATCTTGGCTCCTCACCTCTCCTCATTTTATCTCCATGCTTCCTATCTTTTCCCTTTACTTCCATCTTTCCTGTTTGCTCCTATTAGCTCCCTTCCTATTCTTTTATTGTAACGTCTTCAGCTATTCCGTCCTGCTTGCCTTGGTCTTCCCTGCTAAGTCAATATCTACTGCTTCTCCCTTCCTTATTCCTTGTCTTCCTCTTCCAGCTCCATCGTGCCATCCGGGTGGCACCTGAGCTGTACTGTGAGTTGCAGGCACAAGGCCATCATCATGCTGAGGCTGTTTCTCACAATCTCACACTCCAAAAACTAAATTCTGTCATACACAGACACAGACACACATGCCCACTGGCATCTTCCTACAATCAAGCATCTCTAGCTCACCTCCCCCTGATTTCACAGTTCACCAGCAACACATAACACGGGGGCAAATGCAAAACAATGGGAAAATCTGAATCGAACATTAAGGAAATGTTTATGATATTTATAAATCTGTGCCCTATTGAGTGGTTATAGATAGTCAGTATTTCTCCTACATTAGAGAACCATCTGAACATGTTCCTTTTGTGTCGATACAGACCAGTTGCCAGACAATGAATGGCTAGTCCAAGTAGACTAGGGGTTGACCCTGTTTGTTGTTCACAGAGAGAAAAGGTTACCTCAATGGAGTGCACAGCACTTTCCTGCACCCTACTTCTGAGGTTATATTCTGGACTTTGATTGGTTATTAGGAATAATCAAACTGAGCTCACGTTGGGTAGAGCACAACTAAACCTGCTAAGTCTGTCTTCAGCTAGAGAGAATCATTGCTTCCATAAGTAATGTGCAACTGGTAACTTTGATAATAATAATGACAACCTGTTCACTGATATTATTACTTAACTTCATGACAAAAGCATTACATTTTCAGTTATGCCACCTTCAATAACTCTAAAACTATTTCTATTTGTAAAATGTGGTTTGTCTGACAGATGTCAAACGTAAAATTATGCCAAAGTATTTTATTTTGAATTTATAAAATGGTTGTCAGGATCTCATGAATTGATTAACTAACAGAGGAAATAATGCACTCGGACGCAATAACATCCATGTCATATCAACATGAAGTGGTTTTATTCTAAAGAACCGTTAATGTCTTTTACGCTATTAACACCTATTTATCCGAATGCTCACATTGTTCACTCTTTTACAGTGTAGTATATATATGGAGGAGATCAGCCTGTGGTTCTGCTGAGGTGTAATGGAAGTCCAGGTTGCTTTGATAGGAGCCTTCATGTCACCAGGTGCCAAGTCTTTCTGGAAAATTAAATCAGCATTTCCACAAAGCTTGTCAGCAGAAGGAAGTATGAAGTGCTCTAAAATTTCCTGGTAGATGGATGCGTTAACTGTGGACTTCAAAAAAGCCTGTGGACCAACACCAGCAGATGACACAGCACCCCAAATCATCACTGTGAAAACTTCCCACTGGACTTCAAGAAACCTTGCTTCTGTCCCTCTCCATTCTTCCTCCAGACTTTGGGACCTTGATTTCAAAATGAATTACAAATTTTACTTTGGACTACTAAGCAACAGTCCAATTCTATTTTTCCTTAGCCCAGGTAAGACACTTGAAACCCATGTGCAGGATTTGTCTGTGTGTTGTTCCTCTTGATGCACTGACTCCAGCTTTATTCCCCTCCTTGTGAAGCTCCCCCAAATTCTTAAATAGATTTTGCTTTACAATTCTCTCTGGATTATCCAGTAATTTTCTGAGACACTGAATTTTCGTATCCATTATCTGTAATACATAATTATCAAGAAATAAAAGCTAGAAATATTTCACTTTGTGTGAAATAATTCTATATAATCTATAAATTTCACTTTTTGAAATGAGAACCAAACAATGCTTAGATTAGAGGTCAACAAAAAGCATAAAATTAGAGTTATGGGATTCTGTGATCTTTTCAGAGCAAAGCTGAAAGGGTTCACTCTCAGCCGTTGTTCGAGGTGACACTTTTCCACCTCCAGTACAAACCTTTCAAAAGCAAAAACAGCCTTCCCTGTATATCCTTCCTCTTTCATCTCCTGTGCTCTCGCTCTCTCTCTCAGTGCCCTGCTTTCACAGCCGGATAATTTTCAGCATTTACCAGGTGGTCTAATTCACAGAGACATGTCGAACCCAAATTCACTTTGAACCGGTATTCCTACTCTCCAACACTGCTAGAAGCAGGAGGTCAAGAGGTCAAAAAAGAGTAAGTTCCACAACAAATATAACAAATGTTCCGAATCAATAAAATGATGACAGAAGATTAGTTGGAAGCATGCTCTAAAACGAAATCTGAGGATAGTTGGTTTGTTCATTTCTCATCTTTGACGCAACCAGACCACCCCCTCTGCATATGCAACATGATCTCTCCCCATAAAGCTCCTCCAGCGAGACCCGTGAACATTCAGTGTGGTTTAAAATTTAAATTCAAATCTGCTTTATAGGCGTGACAGTGGAAGGGGGATGTTTCTGCAACACAACATGTTGGGAGGAAGACTAAGACAATAAGCCAATCTACAGTATATGCTGCTCATTTTCCAGTCTTCCCTCCCTGTCTAACTAACCTTGTTTTGGCTTTGGAAAGCTGTGTAGAAATACATAAAACCCTACTGTCCTCTGCATGCCCAGCTTCCTTCTTTTTCCTTCTTTCTTCTTAAGAGATGCTAACATGGAGGGATAATATTGCTATCAGGCAGAGTTAAGCTCCTGTGTATGCACAGACATATGTATTAGTGACTGTTGCGCCCACTGGAAGACATTGGAGCCAGTGAAGCCTAAAAAAGACAAGAGAGCAGAAAACCAAAGTTGCGTGTTCAGGTATGGAGCAATGTGGAAAGTTGTGCAGCCTTAGGACAAATGGAGGGAAGCTTGCTGGTATACTTATGAATACTTTAGACTCAGTCGCTTCTTTTTCAGTCCTGGGAATCATTATGTGCTACACTTTTTTTCTTGTACCTAGAGTTTCGGGGAAAGACAATTTTGAAAGTTTGCTTCAGTGGTACAAACTAAAATCTCTGTTTTGATGCAGATTTTTTGCCAAGCATTTTTTGTGATAGCATAATTACTGTTAACTGATGTACAGGATCCCAAATGTAACACACAAACCACATATTCACAGAAAATAACTCATGCATGTAATTGAGCCTTGCTATCTGCCATTGGCCATCACAATTCAGCCTGCCAAAGTAAATCAGAGCCTTATCAAGTTCCTGCTAATGTACATTTTAACTGCTCATGTTGCCCACTAATAAAAAAGGTCCAAATTATACGAGAGATGAAAGTCTTACCCTCCTGATTAAGAATTTATTCAGATTTGATTAGGGCTCAAAATATTCTGGCTTTTAATCAGGCATTAGCATGTTTACAGAGTTCCTCGATATGTTTCATGTCAAAATTACTTCCTGTCTCAGATTCTTCTTATTTAGGTATTTTTTTTAAATATATGTACGAAAGTTTCCTATGAATGTCATGGATTGACATAAGGACCAGTGGATAGACAGTGTTACTGATTGGCATGGATGGATGGATGGAAACAGTGTGGGGATGAATGATACAAAATCAAGAATCATCTATTTAAAGCTGCATCCACAACGCTGGATTATGAAATTATCAACCTTCTTAAACCAAATCCTTCGTTTTTAAAGACTGGGGAGCAAATAATTATTTTGTGTAAAGAGCATGTGCTGTTCTAACACTTTTACACTAAAGATAACATACAGCAATGATCAGAAATGTCTGAAATTTCCTTTAAAACTCATGCAGCGGCTGCTGCTGCGAACAATGGCTAAACTCATGGCTGAGCAAAAAATAATAGAAAAATATCTTTGACGCTTAAAATAATAAAATTAAGTTTTTCACATATTAATTATTATTCTGTACATGTAGAGGTCTTGTGTCTTCATTTATGCATGCAGTAGCAAACACTTGTGGCCTGGCTTCCCATCTCTCAGCATGCTGCTGAGAAAGGCGTCCTCTGAGTCTGCTAAAGATTTTTAGCCACAACAATAACTAAAAGGCACATAAAGGACCATTAGAGTCATCAAACCATTAAACCAGCAACAGGCAACCTTCAGCTTGGCAATTACAAATATTTGATTCACTCTCCCAGCCCTACACACACACACCCACACTCCTGCATGCAGGCATACACACTCTTCATGTGCTCTCTCTTTCATCGTTTCCCTCTGCTTCTATTTCATCCTGTGCTTTGCATGTGTGCATCCTCTGTCACGTGCATCCGACCTAACACCAATCCACTCTTTTTTCTGTGCCCCCTCTCTTCCAGGCTCATTTCTCTCTCTCTCTCTCTTTCTCTCTCACAGACACGCTCTCTCTTTCTCTGCAGCTGCCGTCACCTTACTACTGTGGCCGGCAATCAATGTCAGGATCAATTAACAGATTTCAAACCACTAGACGCGGCATTTGTAGAAAGCTGCGTGAAATTAAAAGAAGCCTTTCTGCAGTAATGAGGAGAATATGGAAACAGGCCTAGTGCTTTGCTGTCATGTACGTGAAAACAGCACAGAGGCAGATTTGTTTCCACTTAAGATGTAGGCTCAAGGAAAAGGTAGCAGCTGTGGAAATAAGAGACTTTGGGTTAAAAAAAAAGAGGGATTGGATGGAATCTGGAGAGTAAGAACGTTCAACAAAAAGCTTGACATTTGTTTAGTTTTATATGCATTTTGCTGTTAGTTAAAATTATGCATGGCTGGAAAATTTCAAGAGATGTTGCAGAGGAGCCAAAAAAAAAAAAAAATCCTCTCCAAATTCTTCTATTTCTGATATTACTCAGCCAACTACTTCAATGAGGACAGGCGATAAAGCATATGTGAGAGGGAAACTGGCAAATTTCTGTAGCATTTACAATGAGCATTAATAATCCTGATTTTTCTTTCTTTCCATTAGATATGTCAATGTGCATACATTATTAATGCCAGGACAGATTTTTCTGGTAAGTCTGCAGCCTCATCAGTAATTCTCAACACACCACAAAACTAAAAACTGCAGTTTAAACAACCAACCGTTTGCATAACATACAACAGAGACAGTCCACATCCTATTCTCCCAACATTTTCCATAAATTCACTGGTGTTGAGGTTTGAAAATCAGTCCAAATGCTCCAGAAAGTTTTCACAGGGTGGCCACATGGGAGATATTGATTATCTGAGGCCCTGAGAAATCAGCTGGTAACAAGGATCAGTTGATTTCTAGTTTTTCAGCCAGTGAATGCACAAAATTAAGCACTACCAGGTCCAGCTACTCTGTACCAAGTACAGAGACATAATGGCTGTTCATTTACAGTGGTACACCCAGGAGATGATCTTTTTACTCTTTAGCCATTACTTAATTTTGAAATTTAGTATTAATTGCCCCCTACGTTTCTGGGTTTAAGAAAGAGCCGTCTGCCACAGGAAATCACGTCACAAAGCACCGTCTGGATGTTTTGTTGAATTGCCAAAGGCGTGAGCTGGCCAATCTCTGCAGATACCAGAAAGGCTCAACATCTTACAGCAAAGTTGCTCCTTTTTATTGTTCTGAGCTTTCAACTTCAGTCTGTCATGGATCAGGCTAGATTTGGAAATCTCAACAGTTAAGGTAAGGATCTGTCTAGGTAAAAGACCCTGAGGCAACTGTCCAGTTAGTAAAGCCAACCACAATAATCATGCAAAAAATGCTAAACACTATAAGATGCTAGAGTGTCAACTCTCTAATTATTTTGTTGCTATTTTGTTTGCCCCTCCCCCCCACACACACACACAGTCAGTAATGTGCCAAACAAAGTTTAAAATGTCAATTCCAAATCAACTTGTCTTTGTTTTAAATCAGTAAAACCAAATGGACTCTCTAAGACTCATAAAAAAGATTACTGCAGTAAGGTCAGAAAGAATCTGTTGAATGTTGGTAAATATGGTTTTTCAAAGGTTAGGTAAATGGCTAAAACCAGTAACGCCATTCCATAACGTTTTTAATAAAAGAGATGGATAATTGGGTACAAATTCCATATCGATGCAAAACCACAAAAAAAAAAGTATAAAAAATAATAAAAGGTCATGGTGAGGTCATGACATAATTCAAAAGTTTTATTATTATGCTGTTTTCATACATTGGCTGATGGAAGATAGGTTCCACTTTCTAGTCACTCAAAGAATTTTTTAGCACTATAAATTTTAAACCCACAACAACAAAACTTCTAACCGATTAAGGTGTATGTAAGTATTTTGCTCTAACATTGATTTAATAAGTGAAATACTATGAGTAATACTATAACTGAATAATTAAACAATCCACAGCCAGGTCTGACTTATCTTTAGTTTGATGCAATTTAGTACACAACTAGAAAAACACATTCAGTATCAGTTTGATCTACAGCTTGAACTTGCACAGTGAATTAGTTTAAACATCTTTTATAATGGTGTACTTTTATCCCTTAGCCCCGAAAGGATGAGAGCTTTATCCACAGGTTTTGTTATGGCATTAAAGTCTTTCTAAAGGAGGGTTTGATCCTCTAAACAGATATCAGGTAAAATATTCCATACAAGCACCTCTGTGCAGCCGCTGAACCCCCGCGACCTATTAACCCCTTGGCTGTGATTTCACAAGCATAAACATCTCTGATGTATGGTCTTTGACATTCACACAAGCTGGTTAGGATTTCACGCCGCGCTCCCATCCCCCTCTTCATCTCATCTCATCCTTCTCCGCTCACCGACTGACAGTTGGTTGCAGCAGCAGCCACTGAATACACACAGCGGAGGTGTGAGCTGCTCTTCCTATCCCTTGCTGAGCTTCCGTGTGCATGCAAACGCGTAAAGGTGCACATGTACGAATTTTGTGCTTATGAAATATGCAAATACTGACGACTGAAGTGCAGAACATTCCAGATGCAGCAATGTATTTCTGTCCAGATACACACACACACACATTTAAACACACACCAGTTGTTGCACTGAAGCCTGTTTTTGGCAGACATATCCATTTTTCTCCTTGCTTCCCTGCATGCTATGCCACAGATTGGAACTTGAATTCTGCATCTGGA
>JAHUTJ010059287.1:0-15747 GCA_036250325.1 Characodon lateralis | reverse complement strand
CTCTGCTCTTACTGGTGCAATGTGCAATCAATGAAGACTGGCTACCAGGCTGGTCCAATTTAGCCATGAAACCTCCCACACTAAAATGACAGGTGTTTCAGTTTCATTGTCCAACCCCTGTAGTTGCAGGCTGTAATTTACAAGACTGTGACAGTGCTCTAAAGCTGGTTAAATGCCAAGTGAGGAGAGCTTACGAGAGAGGAACGATGATGAGATAGGGGCCGTTGAGCCTCTTGTGCTCCATCAGGTATGTGATGAGGGCGATGGTCTGGATGGTTTTACCGAGGCCCATTTCATCAGCCAGGATGCCGTTGAGGTTGTTGTTGTAGAGGGACACCATCCACTCAAGACCTTGGATCTTGAAACAACACAGAGTTTTGAAAAAACATTGTGCCACTTCACTCAAAGAGCCATGAACGGGAGAGAGAGTGTCAACACTCATGAAAATGACACACTGCAGGTGTAAATGAATATCACAGAGATGTGAAAACGTCTCGTGGCAGTTTCAAGGGAGGCTTACCAGAAAGCAGTGAAAGTATGACTTAAACATATTATGACATGCTAAAACATAAAACCATTTTTTATGGTGAAAGTTGAAAGGGAAAACGACAGAACATAAATAGACTCTCAATAGGTTTCCAATGTTTTCTACCCCTAAAAGTGTTTGAGGAAACCAGTTGTACAATTTTCTTGGTGAGCTTGCTGCTTACTGCAACAGTGGTTTCAGATCTGTAGCAAATAAAACACGGTAGTAAAATAACAGCAAGCTGCAAAATAACAGTGCAACACAATGAACAGAAGTCAGGATGATGATACAGAACGGACGGAAAGCCAGAAGCTGCAGAGAAGAGGACCAATTATAAACTTTATGTCTCTTAGTATAACGTCCACCAGTGAAGATGTTTCCAGAAACAACAGGCAGCATTAACCCTAAATGAAAAATAGATATTGCAGCTTCCATACATTCTTCAGGTTTGTTATGCAGACTGATAAGTGTTCCAATTATTGAAGAATCACCAACGTTTCCCCAAGGAGTAGCAGCATAGATCATATAAAGCCAGCCACCTGATTGCATGGGGGGAAAAATAATGTGAGCTGCACCCAATTTTCTGACACACCAGCTTTGTTGTTCATCCTCTGTCTCTGCTAACTGCAGCACAGTAAAAACATGTTCACAGAAGAGACATCTCATCATTAAGGTTTCACAGACGTTCCTGAGCTTTTCTTTGCAAAGCACCAGATCTGTTAGGTCCCATCTAACTGTCAACAACAGCTAAAAACAAATTTACTGACACTACAGAGGCAAGACAGGCATCTGTGTAAACTGCTCCTAGAAGGATCCTAATGTGAGCGAACTGTAAATAATTATGTTAATAGATGCAAACAGCAACAAAACTAGGCTTCAGTCAGTAAGCTTTGCTTATTCTGTTCGCTAATTAAGAACATGAGGACTATTGAGATGCAATTATTCCAAAACAAAAGCACTCCTTTAAAAGTTGCTGCCTAACTTCTTTTAAAAGTGTAATTTCCCAGCAGATTATTCCTCCTCTCACGGCTCCAACACCACACGGCTCCACTCCGCTCTCCTCGGCACGAAACCTGGATGTTGAAGGCTGGAGGTGGGGCCTGAAGCCCCACCTCCAGCCGGAAATTGGGCCAATGATTTCAAACCACCACCACGGCTTTCAGTTTGACCTGCTCTGGCCATCGTGCTCCCTAATATTTTTGTAGTCACTCGAGTTTTTTTTCATTTTTTCCCGACACTGCAGTGTGCTATAAAATCTGTGGCTTGTCATACCTCTCCCTTTCTCATGCCACTGATATACGGTTGACCACGCTCACGGCCAATCAGGGAACAGCAGTCTGGTTATGTCACATTTTGGCCCTACTGAGTCCTGATGGGACCAGCTGACAAGCAGGGACCAAGAAAGCTGATACCGGGCCAGAGAAGCTAGTAATGGAAACGGCTGCAAAACGGGATGGGGTGGAACAGGGCAAAGGTAGAGCCAATGGAAAAGGCCCCTTCATGTTCCCATTAGAGATGCACCTAGCAGGCTATTGCTGGATAAGAGAAGTCTTCAAATGCTCCTTGTGGATTTCCCTTTAGAGGGACATGTCACTGGAAGAAGACTCCAGGGCAGACCCAGAACTTGCTACAGGTCTATATATTTGGCCTGGGAACCCGTCAGCCCCCAGAATAGGCTGGAGAGTTTTACTGAAGAGATGGATTTCTGGGCTTCCCTCCTGGGCCAGTTTCCTCTCAGATCCAATCTTTAATAGTCAGAAGTGAGTGGGTAAATGATGGATGGTGTCACAACAACAAACCCACCCTAAATTGCTGGAATCCTTGTTGCAAATAAAGTGCTGTGCATGTATTTTGTTGACTTTTAAGCCTTTAAATGTGTGTCTCTCTTAGATTGTATTTAGCTTTGGTTGCTTGCATTTTGAAATTGCATTCCATTCATCTGTGAAGCCTTCAGTTTGATCCAGGAATGAAAGAAACATACAAACCAATATCAAATTGCAAATATAAAATTTCTAACAGTAGCTTTTTTAGTGTATTGAAGTCTGGGTTGGGAAACCTTCAACTTTTGAAGCTGGAACTTCTCCAGTTTTCCAGTTGGAAATCTGAAATTCTGATGTTCAAGTTTAAACGGGACACAACTGGCTGTTTCAGCAGACAGTAGTCAGCCCGCTGAGGGGTAGAAACACACAGGAAGACTGTAAGAGAGTGAAGCAAACCAGCACGGCTGCGTCTAAAAGCAGAAAGGTTAAAGGGAATGGCAGACATTTTTATCCAGAGTGAACACACTTCTATGTCTTCATTCTTCCAATGAGAAATAAAAAAACATTTGTCTCATTTATTCAGGGAATGTGACGAATAAAGAACATATAATTAAAACAATTTTTGATACCCACTCTGGCGGATCCATCAGAATCCTGACCCAGTAACAGGCTGTCCAGCAACAAGCTTGAATTTGAAGGCAACACATTCTTACCAACCCAGCAGTTAAAAAGCAGAGAAATTACAATATGCTTGTTATAAAAGCTGTTTTTTTACATATGAAATCTTTATTTGACTGAATCTTGCTGAAACTAAAGCAAAGGCAAGTGTTCTAAAATAAGTACATGGTCCACTATGTTCACTCTGATTTCTAGAAACTGAATGAAGTTTAAAATACAGCCAGCTCTTTTATAAACAGAATCAAGACTAGTATTGGCTTTTAAAATCCATTTAAATGTGCAGAAATTGACTAATCTCTATTACTGTGACCGAGGTGCTTTTTTCATTTTGACTTATTACTTACGCAAAGAATACATGAAAAAGCCTCAAACTGCTTTTACATAACGTTTTCCATTAACACAGAAATATATGAAGCACTGAACAGTCAATAAGAGCATTCCTGACTTCACTTACCAGATGAGTTCTGAAGTACAATTATGTTTGTAAAATAGTCAACAGCCTGTTTAAGGTAAAACCTCAGTATTTCAATCAGATTTAAGTCCAGACTTTGACTAGGCCACATAAATACCCTCCTTTTTCCCTATTAACAATTCAAAGGTCTTACTAGTGTTATTATCCTGCTGCATTCCTTGAATGTGCGCTTGAGCTTAAGGCCAATTTAATGAGTTAAAATTATTGTCTGGTAGATTCTGAAAACAGGGCTGATCTTCAAAAGGTTTGCGTGCAACACGCCCACCTATTGCACATGCAGTTTTTTTTTTTTTTGCACAAGCAATTTAGCGGTCCTTTTTTGAAATCTTTGAAGATGAGACCCATCCTGTTTTGTATGCAAGCCTAAAAAAATCCATTTCGTTCTCGAAATGGAACACGTTTGATGTGTCCCCTACATAATCTGTGATGAGCCACGCATGTGCCTTCTATTGGCTTTCTTTCAACATTAGTTTCCTGTCTGCCGCTGTTACATAAAGGCCTGATTTAAGGAGAGTACCACAAACAGCTTCTCCCACCTGAGTGCTGGATTTCTGCAGCTCCTCCTCTGATTAACGCTCTGCCTGCCTGGCCTGTCGGTTTAGGTGGACGGCCATGTCTTGGTAGGTTTAAGATGAATTAAAAGGAGCTTTGTGACATGTTTAAATCTTGGGATATTGTATATTTAACTTAACCCCGCTTTAAACGTCTCCACAACGTTCTCCCTGACCTGTCCTGCTGTGAGGCTTGCTCTGCATGAGGCTGTTTGTTGCCATTGTTCTCTAACTAACCTCTGAGGCCCTTACAGAACAGAGGGCTAAATACCAACTCACACAAGACTTTTTAGATTTTCATTTGCAAGAAAAAGAAAATTCTGTCCCAATTCCCTTCGACTTTACTATTAAGCATTAACTATGTGTTGCATAAAATAACCATTGAGGGTTGAGCTCAAGGGAGATCATCAACAACAAATGAATGAAATCTGCTCTGCCAAGTAAAAGGTTTATTAAAATGCAGATAAAAATGTAGGAGAGGATAAACATAATGTAAGCGTGTTTACCTGATAATGCTTGAGCATGCCGTTTATCAGCAGAGACGACTGCTTCTCCACCCTCTCAATGACAGCGTGGGCCACGCCGTAGTAAGACTGGGAGCTTGTTTGCCCAGTAGGACAGCTGTATTCATCGTCTACATCTTGTTTGGCTGACCTATACGTGTGTACATATAGCAAAAGAAAACAGAGCAGCTCAAGCATTCTTCTGTCTGCTGGTATGTTTTCTCAAACCAAAACGTAATATGTGTGATAATGAAAAACAAATGCAGTACTCAATGATGTTCTTGGCATCATGCTTAGTCTTTTCGACTTCATTGGGATCAATTTTCTTCTTCTCCTCTGTTTCCGCTTTGCCCATTTCCTCTTCATCCTTATCAGGTGAAATTAAAGGCAGGTCACAAGAGGAAGCCCAAACACACCAAAGACTGAGCTCAGGCAGAATAGACTGTCGATCTAAAGCTTGCAGCTACTGCTCCCTGGTGGAGCAACTGGTTCACATACACAACTGACTGAATGAGAATAATTCTCTTTAAAACACCAGGTGGTCGACTTGGAAAAAGGCAGAACAGAGCGTAATGGTAAAGGTCACTGACCTCCTCCTCGAACTCTGAGCCGCTTTCCTCGCTGTCTGAACGTGGGGCAACTTCATACCTGGTCATAATAAAACAGAGAAACACTAAGTTTCTACCATCAGATCTCACATATAAACAAGGAGCATTTAAAAAACTTAAAAAAACGCAAACTTATTGCATCTTTATTAACTGGATAAAAACCTGCACACCTCAAACAGACAATGTTTCTTTTCCTTTTAAAACCAGAACACATCTGCAAGTGAAAAGGTCAAAGTCTAAAGCTGTGTCTTGCTAGCTGTAAAGAAAAGAAACTACATTGCACTGCATCATCAGATGATAGCAACGTAGTCTACATCATCAGGGTTCTTACAAACTTATGTTTTTAGATGTTTCCAGTGGATTTTACTAATCCGTACATTTAAATACAGAATTCCTTCCTTCCAAAAATAAATATTTGGAATGCTCCAGATTAAAGTGTGTTGAGAAAAATCAGAATCAAATACCATCAGTACGAGCAGGTAAAACCCATTATCTTAAATATGTCTCTAATAAGGAATAAAGTCTGGAAACTAACATTTTTCTATAATCAGTTTCTCATTTCATAACTTGTAGAGACTCGGAAAGTGAGAAAACTCCAGGTTTTTCCAGACTGCATAGGAAACCAGTTTAAAGCTGGCCTGTGACAAGTTGTAGTGGTTATAAACTGAAACACCAAAGATAATTCAGTAGCTTTTGCTGTGGTAGAAAAAAATAAATAGGTCACATTTTGATCTTCACAACATGAGCGCCGCATTGCTATTTACATTTATTTCCATATAAGTCTCTGTTAACATGTGCATTGAGCAGATAAAGGATAAACCACCTCTGTAATTTGTCAGCAAGGTTTCTGTAGCTCAAACCAGCTATGAGTAACAGTACACCTTCTCACCCAGGGTTCATCTCGAGCCAAGCCTCCAGCTGGCTGGACTTGGGGGCATCCGTCCCCTGCAAAACCTTCCCAGTCTCCGTCTGAATCACTTTGACTGGCAGCTCGCTCATTTGGCTGCTCTCATCCATGGGCTGCAAGTAGATGCTTTTAGCTTTTAGCACAACAAGCAAACAAAGCTAATCACAAGTTCACCACAGTTTCACAAACACTCACTTCCATGTTTTTTCAATCGCTGCATATGAGTAAAAAAGTTAAATAGAGGTAACTACTTCATTTAATATATGAAAATATCATCAATATTAGTATACTTTCCCAGTTAAACTACAGTACAAGGAAAGCATTCAGCTTAAAATCCCAACTATTTAGATTTCCAAGAGGTCATGTTAAGATCGAACAGCTGCTGGAAACAATATGCGTTTTGCTTTTATTTAATTTTTTTTATTTCACAAGAGGACAGCATTAGTTGCTTATTCTGTAAGTGGAGGAATCAATTTCGTTTCCTTGGAGCTGGATTAAGGTCCCTTAATCAAATCAATGCAAAATTCTGTTTTTTTTTTTTTTGTTTTCTTGGTCTTCGCTCCAAAAGACACAACATTTAGCTGCTAAATTCACCACAACGTTCACCAGGTTCACTTACTTTGAGCTCGTTTGTTAATGAATGTAGAAAAGCTAATGAATATTTTAAACTTTTATAAGAGATGAGAGGAAAATAAAGAATCAGTAATCACTATAAAGGTGTTCACTCTGCTCGGATTCAGTTCTGGACAAATGATCAAAGTTTAAGGGAAAAAAACACCTAATACAAATATTAAGATACAAAAATCTACATTCAAATATTGTGACTAACCTCTCCATCAGGTCCAATGTCGCTGGTGCGTTCACCATCTTCCTCCACCTTCTACGGATGAAAAAGAGAAAAGAACATGGCAACATTTTAAAGCGCTGTTAGCAGACGTGTTTAGGGTGGCGCTAATGAATAATAGGTTTTGATTTCAGTGAAAGTAAATAGTGCCTTACGAAAGTATTCATACCCATAGAACGTTTCCACATTTTTGTCCCATTTTTGTTCCACATGCGATAAACCAACACAAGTTAGCTCATAATTGTGAACTGAACAAAATCATACATCATCTGGGCTTTGACTGGGCCATTCTAAAACACAAGTGTGCTTTGTTCCAGCTCCAGCCCTTAGCTGTGTCCCATACAGGGCCTGTCCCAAACTGCAAACCGGACGACTTAAGGCTTTGCTTTAACAATGCCTTTCTTAGTGTCACTCTATTGAGCTGTGGAGCTCTGTAGCTCCTCCAGATTATTATTTTTTTCTTTTAAAATGGGGTTTTGGCAGGTTCCCAGATTAATGTTTTCCTTGTCTTTGAGAAGTTGCAGCTGTCCCATACCATTTCTATGTTTAATGATGAATTGCACAGTGCATTGTGTGGGATATTGTTTTCTAACCTAACCCTGCTTTAAACTTCTCCACTACTTTCTCTCTAACCCGTCTGCAATGTTTCTTGCTCTTCATGACGCTGTCTGATCACTAATGAAACTTCTGATGGCTTCCCAGGACAACTGGATTCATACTGAGACTAAATTACATTAAGATGGACTTTATTTACCAATTAGGTGACTTCTGAAGGTAGCTGGTTGGTTGTTTTGCTTCAATTATACAATGATGCACTACTTTGTGTTAGTCTATCACAAAAAACCCCCAATAAAATACATCAGAGTATGAAGTTATAATGTGACAAATTGTAAAATCTTCAAGGAGTTTGAATACTTTTGGAGGGAACTGTAGGGTTATCGTTCAGGATCACTAATTACAGTTACAAATCAATGTGAGTTGCCATGTAATATCAGCCCATTAGCCTAACAGAATCTGAAACAGCTTTAATGTCACGTGATCTTTGATCTTAACAAGATGGAGGCTGTAACATGGAAAATTCTACTGACGAGACAGAACAGAAATCTTCTGAAAAAAACTCTTCCTACCTTCTTTTTCTTCTTCCTCCTCTTCTTCTCCTTGGCTGCCTGAGCAGCTTTGTGTTCATACACCAGAGTCGTAAGGTTGGCCACGTATTCATCCGTCTGTTGCAGTAAATAGGCCAGACGTTTGTCCTTCTTCTGGTCAATGAGTTTTCGATAGCCTTCCTCATCCTCTGCCTGGACAAGACAGTGACAGGAGGGTAATTGTGGAAGAGCTCAGGAGCTTAGTGTACCTTCAGAGTCCTAAGGTATTAATCTTAAAAGGTCACAGATGGCACGCCAAAAATTACACCAAGGTCTTGGACAGATGGGTACAACTTTCTACAGCTCATCAATTACTGACTGCAAACATCTAAAACTGCAAAAAACATCCAGGAGACAGGCGCCTCAGATCCTAAAGGATTTAAATGTCTAAAGATCAAAACAACCAATCTTTTCTCCACCTGTACGTGATGTAGCCACAGACTCTTACCATCAGTCTCCTCATCCTCTCCTTCTCAATTCGCTCCGTCTCCTTCTTCTGTTCCCGCTCGGTGTTTGTGTGCCAGTTGGCGACGGATCTGGTGAGTTTCTGGATTTTCCCAGTAACTGAGCGGTGGTATTCCTTAAAGTCCTTGGCATGTTGGAGAATACTGTTGAGATATTCCTGTAAAACAAGCGACAATCTTTAATCCCATATGTCACACAGGAAAAAAATCTTGAGGATTTCTATACTTACTATAAGATGTTATGCTATAAATTACACTTCTGCACGCTGTTCCACTTACCTGATGTTTCTGTCTGCGCTTCTTCTCCTGCTCCTGTTTCTGCTGCTTCTCCAGCTTCTCCGTCATGCGGGCCTCCCTCAGCGTCTGTCGCTTGCTGCGCCTGTAGGCCTTCGAGTTGAGGGCTGTCTCCAGGGTCGTGTCTCGCCTCATACATGCCACCACATCCTGCCTCAGCTGGACATAAAATCGGGTTATATAAAAAACTATTTTTAGGTATTTAAAAACTTTAGAATCTGTAAATGTTATAATTTAGTAGAATATTCAGTATCAGTATACAGAAGGGAAATGAAAAGGCCGGGAGTTCATTCATAACCTTGAAAGAAATAACGTTTAGAAGAAAATGGAAATCAAGGTTGCTGCAGCTAATTGAAATAGATTTTTCATTTTTTTCCAAAGATAGTGTGTCTTATATTTTACTGTCAGGACATAGTGACACTTTTAACAAAAATGTAAAAAACACATTTTTACAAAAGTTACCCACTGCAGCTTTAAGTCCACATCTGTCTTTACATTTTATGGTGTGGTTTACAAAAAAAACACTAAGATTAAATGAAACTACCTTTTTGAAAGAAAATGTACAATACAAAAAAAAATGTTGGGCGAATAAGCCAAAAAAATAAATAAATAAAACAGTCATTGGTGTAAGCTTTAAAGAAATCCTGATGAATTTGCTGTATAAGGTGCTGTTAATTATTTTGCTGTTTACTTTGTCAGAAAACTAATATCTGCTGGATTACTGTTGCCGTTAAATCTGTGTAGATGCTGCAAATATCACAGCTGCTGAGTACCTGACGCTGGAAGTTGAGCAGACGCAGCGCCTTGAGCTCCACTGTAGCTTTAGTTCTAAGGTCCGGGGGCAAAGAGCCGGGTAGACTCTCCAGTTCCTGGATTCGATGTGCGATCCGGGCCTGCAGTCTGAAACAGTTTATCAGCACACTCTGTTTAAATGTTGCAAATTACAGTTTACCTTTTTAAGACCAGAAAAATAAACATTGTGGGAATTACGTCAACCAGCACTGTCAACAGCTACACGTTCAATTTTGAAATGACTGTGTTTTAAGTTCGACAGAGTTTAGTTATTCCCTAGAAATCTCTGTGATTTCTAGGGAATAAATAATAGGACTATTTTTGGCCCTGCCTGCTAAAGTAACCTTTAAAAAGAAAAGCTAATTGTGACATGTCTGTAAAAGCGAAGTACAAAACCTAACTGGTCAATCTTGCCTTGACAGCCAGGTCAAATACTAAAACATTACATTTTTTTTCCTGTTCATTAAATGCATCAAAACTTCCTTTAAAAAACATGCTTTGCCTATAAACACATGAACAAATAGCATGTTTTTAATGCACTTTTTTTGGCCTTGACACAAGACATCATCTTTGTTTTCTCACATTTTAGAGCCCATCATGTTGACAACCCTCTAATTTACGGTGGTACTTTCCAGGCCTTACGTGCTTCAACGTCTCAACCGGACCAGCTTCTATTAAGGCAGTGACCCACTGACTCCTGCCACAAATCACTGGGATTATAGAAGTGGTGTAAAAGCTGTGCTGTTTTAACATGCAGAAGTTAAAAGTGTCTTCACACTTTATCTGGTTCCTTGACCCAGATCTTGGTCTGCAGTTTGAAAACCTTTGGCCTGAATGGTTATGATTAAATGTTGGTATAAATTTACTGAGATAAACATGGTTAGATAACATCTCAGATGTATGATAGAGGGTTTGAGAACATAAAACAAATATAACTGTCACTCATGAGTAGACTGCAACAAAACAACTTCAATATTTCATTTTTTTCCAAGAAAATTAAAAGTAAGAAAAGATTTTTAATTGTGACTCCAGTCTAAAACTGTCTCACAAATACCTGTACTCTCTCTCCTGTAGGATTCCCACTGGGTCCAAACCTTGAGGCTTCTGGATTGGCGTAATTCGGTTCTGCTTCTGCTGCATTTGGGGCATGGGGGACACCTGCTGGCCTGGAGGGTGAGTAGCTGCTGAACCTCCCGGCACGGGTCCAGAAGATCCTGCAGGGGCCTGAGGGGGTGCGGGAGACGGACGGCCACTAGGAACTGGAATGAGGTGCTTCTGCGCATTTGCCTGATTGTCAACACCTTGAACTACAAAAAAAACAAGACTTTTAATGATCTTATTGCCACATTGACCACAGTAACAAGTAAGCTCTCAGTTCTGCTTGTTTGTCCACCTGCTTCTCTATTTACAAGGTTGTGCAAGCTTGAACCAAAGGCGAGAAGAAGAAATCAAGTTTATTTATTTCTGCGAAATGAAAACAGAAGTTAGCTAATAATTTACTGTGAAACAAGTGGAGCTCAAACAGACTAAAAGCCGGAGAGCTAAAAAACCCGTTGTCTGCAAAGAGAAAAATAGGGAAACTAGATGGGCCCCAACTAAATCCAGATCTTAGCACTGGAAGATCTGCAGAAAATGGCCCACAACCCTTAGAACTACATTTTTTCCTGTTTAAAAACTTTGAGTTATTCACATTAAGACAAGAAAAGCAAGCATTTTACTTTACTGACATATCTGTGTTGCTTTTTTGTATGAGCGAGCAAGTCAGCACACAATGTTGCTACAAGTGGTCTTTTCTACTGTGGGATTACACATTTAAAAATCACAGATAAACCATAACGGGTCACATATCTAACACTCCAACAGAAGTAGCAGCATCAGCTCGTAGAGGGAATATGTTCCAAGCCATTTTTACATATAAACATTTTATTGATCTCTTCAGTCCTTTAATATTCACTCAGAAATGTAGGTTTAGGTTCCGGTTTTTATGAAACAAGTCTATTACCATTAGTGCAAGAACCACAGTGCTGAAAAGCCAGAGGACTCACCATCAGTCCAGGGCTTGGTGCTTTGATTGGGTCCTTGCATGACCGGTGTTGGGCAGGGGCTTGACTGGGGACCGCTCATAGGCGCCATCGCCATACCTTTCAGCAACATGAAACACGTAGTGAGATCCGATGTTGCCTTGAGCTGTCTCACAGACTTTACAGGTTATTTGAATATGTCGAGGTGGGTTGAATGAAAACAGCAATATCCCTGTGCTTCCTTTTGACTTTTTATGGAGTTCAAAGTAGATGCTGGAGTTGTAAACATATCCAAAAAGCCATCAACCCTTCTTCATTGATTTTTCTCTGATGTCACACAAGGAGGCAACATGAGGTGTTACCTTAATGTATAGATTGACAGATGTGCCTCCATTTAACGCCAATGTTGTGAATTAACCTGTCAGAAGCTTGTAAAGTGATGTCATCATCTGGCTTTGCCAAATTGTGTTTTTATTTTTTATTTTTCTTTCTTTTTCTCTGTTTTTTTTTGTTGCCTAAATTGTTCAACGGTATAGCCATCTAAGTGGATATATTAAAAAGTCATACAGGTTAAAGACAATGCTGCCAAATCATAAGGAAATGTAAACTTCTGAAACTGAAGAAATTATAAAAACAATTCCTTTAGAAACGTATTATTCTGTCATTTAGCAAATAAAAAAATATTTAGGTAGTTCTAACTGGTGTAAAACAATAAGTTTACTCTGATCTAATGTGAGACAGTGAGAGAAAAAGATTATTTGTCATTTTGGTACATAAAAATATCTAGTTTCAGCTTTACGTTGTCAAGCATTTTAGGTCATTAAGAGATTTATGTATTTTAGAAGACGGACTGATCTTAACCTGAATGAATTTCTTAAACCTCAAATCTTAAAATACATCAAACTGATGCTCCCGAAATAAGTTATTTTTATAAAAAATATTTCCCTGTGGTTTAATAGTGAAACTTTAGACATAATACTCACTGACCAGCAGTTGGTCTAATTCAGCTTCAGCCCTTTACTCAATGTTTCATTTACCATAAATCTAAAGACTGTTGACCAAACAGAAACTTTACCAGTAGTACCGTATTTAAACACAACAACCTGCATTATATTCATTTTAGTTGTTTACATAAGTAATTAAATGTTCCTACCTGATGGCCTGTATGGGCTAGCACCGGATGCCTGCTGTAGCTGCGGTGGCTGCTGCTGCTGCAGCTGCTGTTGTTGCTGCTGCGGAGGCGGCGCCTGCTGTTGCTGCTGCATTGTGGGCAGGGTCCTTTTGCCCTGAACAGCCAGCTGGAGGTTTTCCGGCAGCGGCTGCCCGCGGGCCAGAATCTTGTAGGCGAGAATCTGAGCTCTGAGCTGCTGGAGCTGGACTGGGCTGAAAGCAGAGGGTCCACGTCCCTGTTGGCCCATACCGGACATGTTGGGCATGCCTCCTTGAGGATCCATGGACATCATAGGGCCTGACTGGGATGGGGGCATGTGGGGTGGTGTAGGTCCACCACCACCTCCTGACATGGGACTGGAAGCATGCTCATGGATTCCCATTGGGGATGGATGTGGAGACATGTAACCTAACCCCCCACACCAACCCAAAATGTTTTAATGTTTCTGAAAATTCACAATTAACTTCAAAGCACTACTTCTCAACCTTGATGTTAAACATAAAATGAATAAATGTGTTCTATTTTAGCAACATTGCTAAACATCGTACTAATATACAGTGCTGATATACAGTGGCTTGTATTAATACTCACATCCCTTCATTTGTACAGGTTTTGCTACTTTACAACCAAATCCCTGAGTGTTTTATTGGGACTGTATGTGAGAAACCAACACAAAGTAGACCAGATAAAAGTGTAAAGAAAATGATACATGGTGTTTATGTGATGGATTAAACAGAGCTTTGGGGGATATCGTTTAATAAATTAACTCTGCTTTAAACCTCTCCACAACTTTCTCCCTGACCTTTCTGCTGCGCTCCTTGGTCTTCAAGTTGCTCTTTGTTCTTAATGTTCTCTAAAAAAAAACATTTGAGGTGGTCACAGAACAGCTGAACTTATTCTGAGATGAAATCACACACTGGTGGACTTTATTTACTAATTAGGTGATGCCTAAAGGTAATTGGTTGCACTGGATTTTATTCCGGAGCGGCAGAGTAAAACAGGCTAAATACGAATTATTGCCTCTCTTCAGATTTGTATTTATTTAAAATATTGAAAATCGTGTATCAGGTATCTTCCACGTCTCAAAAACACCTAAGTCTGTGTTCATCTCACCCATAAAATCCCACTAAAATGCATTCAAGTTTTTGGTTGTTTTGTTGCAAGATGTGTCAAAGTTCAAGGCATTTAAATAGATCTGTAGGGCTCTGTAAATTCATGTCACTTAACTTGTATTTGGTCTTTAATAATAATAATAATCTTTGATTTATCAGTTTCTGGTTATAAGTTGTTCTTTTTCTGGCTACTTCACAGAATAAATCGCTGAAGGTGAGACTGTGATGTCAAAAGGAAGAAACACTTGAAATACAAAATTTGTAGAAAGCATGGAGATGATTTACCTTGGCTGTGCTGGTCCATGGGACTCTGAGGAGGTCCCATGCCGCTATGAAGGGATCTCATGCCCACACCTTTCATGTGACCGAAATGCATCGCCTCAGCCATCGTCTTGTCATTCATTGCCGCCTCCATGGGCTGAAACAAGATGGAGAAAAAGGCAGGTTAGCCACATTGGTCTTCTTGTTTCAAAGCACTGGTCTGCTGGGTAAATCTGCCTCTTGGCAAATACACAGACACCCACCACAAACCTCAACATTTTTTCCAAGTGATACAAGACTATCACTCAAATAAAATCAACTTTTTTTTTACCTTTTTTTTAGTGGCACTAGAGCCCTTTATTTTTCAATTTTTGACAGTAGGTAGACAAGAAAGCGGGCAAAGAGAGGGGGAGACATTCGACAAGGCTTGCCGAGTCTGGGACTAGAACCCGGGACAGCCGCATCGAGGACTATACCTTCTGTACGTGGCCATGTGCTTAACCCCGATGTTTCGTCACTGAATCAATGGAGAATTCACACCAACAGGCCTATTAAAACATTCTCCCAGCTCTATCAAACAGTAGAAGTGACAACCTACCTTATGCATAGGATACATGCTGTCCTGAGAGTAATCACTTTGCCCCTGGGCCTGCAGGCCATGTGGGGCGTTGGGTGTTCCTGGTCCAGGACTGGGCCCCATCATGCTGTGAACAGAACCTGGTGAGGGGTCTGGTCCAGGGCTAGGGCCCAAGATGGGCCCTGGGGACAGGCCTGTCCCTGGGGATGGGCCAGGATGGGACATGCCACCTGACGTGTCTGACGGCGTGGACATCTACAGAACTGAAAGGACACCAATCAGCTGAGGGGGAAACAAAATAGAAAGTATTGGATTTTAATTCAGGTAAATAACACAAGACCAAGGAAACTAAGACAAATGGAGCACATTTTAATATCTTGATTTCTGTTCACATTTTCTATGTACTATTTTAATTTAGTTAATAACTCCATGCTCCTCACATACAACTGGGATCCTTTCTTCATCTCAAAAGAATAAGGGAATTTTTTTGAGTTCCTCAGAGCTACATTTCAACAGAAAATCAGTTAATTTTAAGGCTAGAGGATTCTATTGCTACAGGACTGTCAGTCTTTCCTGTTGCACAACAGTTCAAAGTAGTATAATAACTGCACAGGGAAACTAAAAATGGAAATGGAAAAAAAACAGATTCTATCCAAGCTGTCTTTCACGTAAAATGTCATAATTGTAACATTTATTAACTGTACCTAATCTGTGGTCATTTTTCCTCCATTCCACACATTTCCAGGCTTACATTTCCAAAGTTTGGATTTTTGTACCATTTTTACCAAATCTAACATATTTTTTGTGGTTAAGTTTTAAAAATATCAGCTAAACACCAAACAAAATGCCAGGTTTAGAGAGTAAATCAATCAACCAATTCAATGATTTTGACGATACTGGGAATAAAGCCTGGTAATACCAGCAATCTTCCAAATGGTACACTGGTGCAGTCAGAACTACCTTGAACTGAACCCACTCAAGACTGTGGAAATGGTGGTGGACTTTCGGAGAACACCACCCCCATACACCCCCGTCACCATCCTCAACAACACTGTATCGGC
>JAHUTJ010059286.1:0-15753 GCA_036250325.1 Characodon lateralis | reverse complement strand
ATTCATTCCATGTGTGTGCAGAGTTTATGCTGTTCAATAATGTCAGAGCTCGTCTCACACCTTTCTATTTTGTCCTAATACCATCGCCTTACTGGGCTGGTATTCACAGGACAACCCTTAACAGACCAAATATTATTTGATAAAATATTAAAATATGAATATTAAATAATATTCTCAGATTCATAATCCCAACAACCATCTCCACTTCTTCTCCCAAGGTGGAAATAGTGTTCACATTCAAGATGAGATGATTGTTTCTACACCATGCCACAAAGTTGTCCACCACCTCCCTGTACTGTGCTTCTTGTCCATCTCTGATCCACCCCACGACTAAAGAATCATCCGAGTATTTCGGTCTGAGGTGTGCAGAGCGAAAAAGAATGGTGAGTGTACAGTCCCCTGTGGTGCTCCTGTGCTGCTGACTACCTGGTTAAGACACACAAACCTTCAGCCTATTTGTCAGGTAGTCTTTGATCCAGACTGTTGCAGTAGACTCAGTTATGCACTACAAGGAAGTGCATAATTGGGAAGTGAAATGAAAAATTATACAAGATCTTAAAATGTTTTGTACAAATGAAAATCTGGAAAGTGTGGTATGCATCTTTACTCTGACATCCTTGAGTAAAATCTAGTGCAACTAATTGTCTGCAGAAATCTTCTGGCAAGTCCAACAATGTGCAGCGAAATCTCAGCATTAATGCAGCTGTTCTCTGAAGGCCTCTGAGGTTTGTTAGAGAACTTTTTCTATATATTTAAAAACATATTTCTTAATATTTATTATTAAATATTTTTTTCAAAAACATTTTTTTAACACTTCATTTTTTCTAACTGGTATTGGAGTTTACAAAGTCAGAGTTTACAAAAGCTCTTCTGGAAAAAAATTATAAAGGCCACAGTAGCAAAAAGGATAATATCTAATACATACACAGACACTAAGCCGCTCATGTCTAGTGTATTTAGCTCTAATCTGAACTGGAAAGGCCAACAAATGAATAAACAATGATGGAGTACCCAGTTAAACACCTTCATAACCTGGGATCTGATGAATGATACACTGAATATGTAATGAACTGCCTACTGACACAAGGATACTTCTGTGTCCTGTCCAATGAAACACAAAAAATTAGGGTTTGAGTTACACAAAATGGCTTAAATGTGTCAGAAAGGTGTCAGATGACATATAAGTTGCAAGGACAAGAGGGCAAACTCTCTTGCATGACAATTATTTTGAAGAGTAAAACTGTCAAACAAAAACTCATATTTCATTCTTTTCCATGGTAAAAGTTTCAGTAAGGTGTGAGGACCCAGGAGATGAGCAGAGGACCAATGCAAAAGAAGGAAGAGCGAAAGCTGAAAATGGAAATCAAATTGAAAACAAAAAAAAAGGCCAGACTACAAGGAGTGAAAAACAATGACGGTGAAGAGCAGCTTGTGAAACAGTGGGATGGGAGGTAGTAAGAGAGAGACAGGTGCAAATGAGAACTGAGTGAAACTGTGACTGACAGACAGTCCCAAGTGGATTGCTGTAAAAAACAAGGAAGGAATCATCCATTCTGCGGTGAGACACATTCGTGTTTCACAACACACACAGCTTCCAATAAGAAAAATAAAGAAACTCGCCATTATAGCATCCTTCAGGCTCATTCACAAGAATGGATAACTGAAACTCGTCTTTTTCTCCTTAAAGGGAGGAAGAAACGCAGCAGAAATACATAAAGGCTGATATGACAATGCTCAGCATTTATCATAAAATAAGATGGAAAAGCAAGAAAAAAAGGAAGTCAAGACCTCCCAACATAGGTTACAGAAAACCAACAGTAAACAGTAAAACCCCCCACCTGGCATTTGTTTTCAGGTTGAAGGATTCAGGGAGGTTTGGCTTTCAGTCAGCACTTCATATTACATTTAACGACAAAACAATGAATCAAATAATGAAACATTCGTAACTGCAGCAAGTCCCCGTAAGACTTTCTAACAATCAAATATATCATGACTTAAATGCTGCTAGGGCCAGTTAATTAGCCACGCTGGTCGGTTAGACCATTTAGTCACATTAAATTCTAACAACAAAGTCCCAGAATAAAGCATTTGTTTCAAACCATTAAAACATTCAGAATTAGCTGAAAAACATATTAGTTTAATGGACAAACTGAATCTGACTCTGAATTTGGCATTTTAAAACACATGGGACAACTTTAACATGTGTTGTTCTGATAAGTTTAATATGTTTTGTCTGGATAAGCACTTTATCTTAACTTTGGAAAAAAAAAAGATTATCGGGGAGTTTTATTTAAAACAAGAAATAAAGCATTGTGCTAATCCTTACTTAGGAGATATTCTTTCTGAGAAATTTCCCCAAAGAACCATATTAAATGTAACTGACAAAACTTCTAGCTGAGCTATTTATCATGATAGGAAAAGAAGAAGAGACCTAGATGAAATTTATACTCACCGGTCAATTTTTTTGGGTACACCTGGTCACCTGGTTAATGAACATGATTAACCAATTGTTTGGCAGCAACTCAAGGCATTAATGAATCTAGACGTAGTAAAGATGACTTGTTAAAGTTATAACTGAGCATCAGAACGGGGAAGAAAGGAGATTTAATTGATTTTTAACTTGACGCATTGTTGTCTGTACCAAAACGGCTGAATATTTCAGATGATCTACTGGGATTTTTATGCACAATTATATTTCAGGTTTACAAGGAAGTTTTCAGAAATAAAAAGATATCCAGTCAGCAGCAGCCGTTTATACAAAAATGCCTTGGCGATGTCAAGGGTCAATGGAGAATGGGCAGACTTGCACTTAATGATAAAAAGCCAACAGTAGCTCAAATAACCATTGGTTACAACCAGGGTATGCGGAATACAATTTCTGACCACACTACTCAGTGCAGCTGATGTGCCATGGTTTAAATGCCACAGCCTACCAGATTATTGTTGCTGACCATGTCTACCCCTTAACTACCGCTGGAATGGACAGTGTACTCATATCACAATGGTAACTTCCACCAAGATAATGCACTATGTCACAAACCTGTAGCCATCTCACGTTGGTTTCTAGGACATGACAACTGTATTCTGAGGTTCCTCCACACTGACCAGATCTCAGTCCAGCACATCCCCTTTAAGACGTGACGTGCAGCTGACAAATCTGCAGCAACTGCTTGATGTAATCATGTTAATATAGACCACAATCTCTGAGGTATGTTTTTTTTTTTTTTTTAAGGAGAAACCACTTTCAGTATGGCTTAAGGGAAGACATTATGGAGCATTTTGCACAGGTCCAATCACCCCACGCAATGCACATTTTGGCAGCTCTGCCGTCCTGTCTGCAGAAGGCCTTGCAGCACTAGCAATTAAAATAAATCTGTCTACAGACACTTTAATTCCTCCCTGTGCTTCAAAATGTTAGAAAAACTGGCATAACATTGATATATTACAGTTTTATGCTACCTTAGACAACAGTTTTATTTGGTTGATGTTATACACATTTTTCCACATTGCACACACCTCTTTGATGGCTCTTGAAAAGACAGGCTCTCCACCACAGTTCAAAAAACAAAGTCAAAGCAACAGAATGACACAATATAGAAGGAACTTTACAGAAACATTTTCCATATCTGAGGCACTGAAGAGTCTGTTTTTCCTAATAAAATAGACAGAAAGCCAGAAAAGGGTTTATTTGGAGGAAGCAGGAAGTTTAGTTTCTGTTGCAGAGCTGGAGATGAGTAAGAGAAGATGTGGTTTTGGACTACCTGCTGTGATGCTAGTGTTTTCTGAAAGAGTCCCAACATGAGACGAGGCAGAGTTAAAAGCACGGCTCTCTATCTGTCTCGCCTGGCAGTGCACTCGCCTTCCAACACCCAGCTGTGTTTGTTTGCCATGAATTAACAGGCAACAAGAGTCGACACGCTCACTTGATATTACCAGCATCACACCATAATTAGAGAAGAGATAACTATTAAAATGGTTGTGTGCTGTTAAATCATGTGATGCTTTGTATTTAGCTTCAGTCGTAATCTTTTTTTTAAATACCTGCATTCTGTTGTTGTAATTTACACTTCCTATTCCATAAAGGTCACCAAGAACCCTTTCAAATCTACGTGACAATTCTTCTTTAAAGGCCTTTAATTAGTGATCATCTCACTGATACAATTCCAATCTTTCCATCTCAAACACCCAGTTACGGCAGGCGGAATAATAAAAGGAGACCCTGAATGTGGTCTGGTTCAGTCTTAACCCCACTCACAACTATGTCACGGATCAAACAGTAACAAGGTACACAGGAGCAGGTGGGGGGTTTCTGAATGCCAAGCGGCCAATGCTGCTCAAACAGATGTTAGAGCTGCACAGCTTCTGATATCTGAAAATCTCTCCCACTGCAGACAGCATGGGCCCCTGCTGACACCTATCAGCCCCACCACACAGGAGCTCAATAATCACATTATAAGAGATTATTGTATTAGTATTAGTTGTTTTCTTGCTGTTGTCTCCACTGTGATTGAATCAGGCAGGAAACAGCACACACTGAGTACCTGTTCAAAATTCATGACACCTATGAATCTTTAAGCAACAAAAAAACAAAGTATTCATTGTGTAGCCCTTCAAAGGGCAGCTTTTTTAGGCAGGAATGAGGTTTCAGGAAGATTTATGTGAAGACCATTGAGACGAAACTCATTGCTCCAGTTTGCCAAAGCTAAAATACCATAAGCAACACTCGCCCAAAAACATCTTGTCTATTCACCTATGAATCATACCAACGACTGGCATGGGCCCACTTGCAAATGACACGTGAGGCTTCAGGCAAACTGTTTGTTCTTATCAAAGCTGACATTGTCTAAGAGTACACTTGGAAATATCCAAAATGAATGCTTTGGACATGAGCTGAGAAAAATTCAGGGTATAGCAAACAGGATACAGCAGCATTTTTATATTAAAGGGTTTTAGCTTAAAGTGAGCATGTTTATGTGAAGTGTGGGGTGCATTTGTAATTACTTTGATGCCACTAAATAAAATCAGTGCAAATAATTGCCTTCAGAACTCACCTAATTAGTAAATTGATAGTCTATTAATATTACTTTAATCTCAGTTTGAATTTAGCTGTTCTGTGAAGGCCTCAGAGGTTTGTTTGAGTTTCATCATCTTTAACCGTCTAAACAATGGGCGAGAGGCAAAGTTAGACCCTGAACAGGTGGCAAGTCCAACACAAGGAGACAGAGAGACACACAAGACACACAACCATGAACACACACTCAGAGCTAATGGCAATTTTAACATCATAATTCATTAATTGATTAATTAACAGTAGGTGAGACCCCACTTATGCATGGGGAGAACATGCACGCCCCATCCAGAAAGACCCCATGCCATATTTCTAACCCAGAACCTTCCTGCTGCGAAGTAGCAGTGCTAACCACTGTTCTACCATGCAGAACCTTTTTAGAGAACATTAGTAAACAAACAGCATCAGGAAGACCGAGGAGCACAGCAGGTCAGAGATAAGGTTCTGAAGAGATCTGAAGCAAATCTGACTAACCAGGACAAGGATAGTATGGCCATTGGCCAATTGTCTAAACTGACAGGCCAGACAAGGACAAGGAGGAGCATTACTCAGAGAAACAGCCAAGTGGCCCATGGTTACTCTGAAGGAGATGCCGAGATCCACAGCTAAGGTGGGACTGTTGGCAGGACAACTACTACTTGTGCACTCCACAAATCCAGCCTTTATGACAAGAAGAAGGCACTTCTGAAAGAAAGCCTAAAAAAGTCACGCTTGCAGTTTGCCACAAGCTCTGAAGGTGATAGAACAAACGTGGAGCAAGTTGCTCTGCTCAGACGAGACCAGATTTCCACTTTTTTTGGCCTACGTGCAAAACGCAATGTGTGCAACAAAACTAACACTACGTATCACTCTGATCACATCATCCCTACGGTGAAATATAGTGGTGGCAGCATCATGGTATGCAGATGCATTTCTTATATGGGGGCAGGGAAGCTGGTAAGAGTTGACAGAGGCATGAAAAACTACACAAAAAAGAGGGATGGATGTTGACCTTTCAGTAGGACATCAACCCTGAACACATAGCCAGAGCTTCAATGAATGGATCAATATATTCAGGTGTCAAAATCAAGACTTAAAAAGGTAAGGAGGTATGAATACTTTTGCGTTTTCAGGATCATGAAACGTGAAACAAAATGTTTTTAACAAGATTAATGTTATTTGTGCTTCCTCAAAGAGCAACATGTCATCAGTAACACATTTCCCACCAGAGAAATGAACACGATTCATCTCAGTCACACTTAATTATTTTGTACATTGAACAGCTGCACTCAAAGTGGTTTCACACCAGTGGGATGCTGACATTGTTTCCCCAACGTAAGTGGTCCGAAGACTACAAAGCACTTTAATTGATGTCTTAATTCCTCCTACCTAGTCCACTCCACACACAAACACACAGAGAGACGTTAACTAGGTTCACTGATATTAAAACAAAACGGTTGCTTTAAATGCCGTCTCCTGAGAGAGTGGAGAAAATATTTCTGTGTGGTGGACGATGGCCATCGCCTTGTCGGGAGTCCAGAAAGATTGTCACTTAATCTCAACCTGCGGCTGCAGCGGGACTGTTTCATTGCATCATCAGAGGATAAAAACAAGATTCATCTGCAGCGGTGCTCAGAGGAAGACCTTAGAGACTTCCCAGGTGCTGGCAGCAGAACTACCTCCATCCACAGCAGGAAACTAGGAGGAATTCACTGCTCCATTTATTTTAAGGTGGAATATCAAATATAATGTGATGTTAAAACAACACAGTACTTGTGCTGAACCTCTGTCCCATTTTAGCAAGGATCATTTGGTGCCTATATGTTGTAATGATATCAGCAGGTAACTCAGGCACAGTCACCTTGCTGGTGATTGTAGCACTGCAAATGACCATATACAGAGGGGCCTGGTGTGTGTGAAACCTGTTGTACTGTCAAATTCTGTTATTTAAGTGACTTGGCACAGCAACATTGAGCTGGAAACTTAAACTTAAAACAGGTGTTCTTTGGTTGTACCAGAGTGAAATAAGAAATAAATTAACTTTATAGGCATTAAAATGTGAAAAGAATCCTTTAACATGTAGTGGCATTCAGGCTTATAGGTCTGTCTGTATGATGAACGGTGGTCCTGTTTAATCAATTACATTTCATACCACATAATTCCAATGACACGCCCTCTGTCAAAGGTCAGTGCTTTGTCTGTGCTGTGTCCCTCCTCAGAGACACAATTTAACACAACTGATCTTCCTTTCTGTTTAAGCACATTAAATAGCACATTTAAATACAAAAAGATGTGCTGCCGGTTGTTTGAAAGAGGTACAGTATGTCCATCTGGTTTAAAGCCCTTTAGATGGGATGCCAGAGGAAGTCCCAGAGTCACCAGAGCTTTCTCTGGCTGTTTGAAACCTAAAACTGCCCCTCCCCCACCTTCTCTTGTGCACTGCCGGTCAGCTGGCAAAATAAGATTGCTAGACCTTGCCTTTACTAACAAGAAATTAAAACTCAGGAATAATACTCAGTGTCACAGAACCACAGATCAGGCTTTACCTGCCTCAAAGGACTTAGAAAAGAGGGTTAGTAGCCAAGAGGTTAGTTTATGAAAGTATGGCCCTAACTTTTATATATGTTGATGCATGGTCAAGTCTTTTAGCTTTTACTAATTTAGTAATTGTTTATGTACCCTGATTTCATACTAACATGTTGCCATTTCAACCATGCTTCCATGTCATACACATAAACAATCTACATTGTACCAATTGTTGTGATTATGAATATGAATGTATTATTTAATATTAATACTTTATACTATGCTTCACAGTTGCACTGGGCTTCATGGTTGTACACTGTGTTGGTAGCAGTCTTGCCTTGCAGCAAGTAGGTCATGTCAACTCCCGGCCGGGGGTCTTTCTGCATAGAGTTTGTGGGTTCTTACTGGGTACACCGGGTAAGCTGCAAATAACGCTAAAATGACAACAAACTTTATTTTAGACATGAATTTATTGTGTGTTGATATGACGTCCTACCCATTGTTTTGATAGTAATAGCATCGTGCCTTCTGCTTATGTTAGTACTGTGTGCTGCTTTTAACACCTTGAGGACAGAACGGCACTGTGTGTTTTGAATAGTACTAGTACATAAACAGTTTTGCATTGTTTTGCCATTTTTGTCTTATTTGTGCAATGCTTGGTAACTCTTACAAACTACAAAAATGGCCGAACCGTTGAAAGTTGAGCTCTCTTGAGGAGGGCGGGCTGTGAAGGATCTCAATAGCATTTAAAGAGATCTCACCAAAACGAGCTGCTCTCAGACCCAGCTCAGAACAAGGAGTAAAATAGGAGCCTGTGGAGCTACAATAACGAGGAGTTCAGACCAATGCATTGCAGTTCCACTTTATATAGACCACAACTGAATGATTTAAGGGTGAAAACGAAGGATTTAAAAGCATGATATGACCCTTTAACACAAGGTTATTACATTCAGGTATGAAAAGACCAAAACTGCTTTAGTAGGACGTGGCCAAAGGGGCAAAATTAGGAATACTCTTTAATCTAATAATATCAAATTCCTTGATTAGCTTATGTACACATCCACATTTTCAAGGTTTCACATTCTTTGTGCTGACTTTCCACACTTACCACATCAAACAAGCAGAGCTCTAAGTCAATTTTACCCTTGTTTTTTGAAGGCATGTTGTCAGGGTTTAAATATGGAACTTGGAAAAACCAAAGTGAGGATGGATGGATGGATGGATGGATGGACGGACGGACGGACGGACGGACGGACGGACGGACGGACGGATGGATGGATGGTTTTAGGTTTATAAAAGAAGTATAGCAATACAAATATTCTTTTTATTCATTTTCTTTTTCCACAGTTATTAAGACAATGAAAACACCCTTCAATCAAACTCCCTATTTTACGTGACTTTTTCAAACTGCAAAGTAAATCTGCACTTTAAGTCTCTGACTTTAAAAGGTTTGATGTCATATGTTTTGCTTCAGGATTTAAAGGCACTAAACATGAACCTACTCCTAGTGGTAAGGTGCATCACGCCCTGGAGTGATAACATGAACCCTTCTTTTACTTTAAATTACTTACATGCTACTGCTCAAAAGTAATGCAGTAGGAAAATAAATCCTTTCAACTGTCAATAACTACTACATTGTCACACTTTTAAGAATATTTTGCGTTGCAAATATCTGATGTAACATGAAGACCCCATTTGAAATTAAAACCAGTACTTGATGCTTTTTAGAAATAAGCTTGTTCTGTCAGAGCCCTCTGTCAAAGGCATTAAACAGAAGGCATGAATCCAGTCGGTGGAAAGCTTACTTTGCAGCCACCGGATTAATCTGCTCAAGTGTAAATAAATGTGAATTAGGCAGATAAAATTAAGCTCTCACAGCTGCACAAATAGAAAAATATCACACATTTCAGAATACTGACAGTCTAATAGTGTAATAATTACCAATAGATCAGTTATAGGAGATATTATTACTCAAAATGAGAGCTTTCATTTTTTTATACATTAATTTCAGCGTATCCTTCTATATTTCAACAGTTATGATTCTGACGGCAGGGCTATGGAACAGAGTACATGTGCTGGTAGCTTTAACAATTGAACCTTTTGTTTGTAAACGTCAGAGGCAGACACTCTGTCATGTCAAGTTTTATATTGCATTGTGGATGTTTGAAGTGAGCAGACGCCAAGGTTTTTGTAATGTAAAATATGGACCATACTACATTTTTGAACCTTTAACGTGACATATATTTTGTACTATTAAGATGAAAAAAACTATTTCATACGTAGGAATAAAATATAAAAACAATAAGGTAAAAAGGTAATTTTCAGCATTTTCATAAGTTCACTTCTACTGGCAATTATGATGAATCTGATTAACCTGAAATAAGGTTCAACTGCCCTAGTAAGATTTTTATGACTTTTTCACTTTTTGCATCCTTTGGCTTAAGTTATAGTTTGCAAAGTAACAGAAGAATTTCATAGTGCAAAGGTCAGCTAAAGGAGGGAAAATGTTCCACAGCATTATATCTACACAGTGAAAGTATTTATCAATAATTGGGGGAATATGGGGTAACGGGGACATTACGAAAACCCAACATTTCTCCAGAATTATTCAAGGACATGGTGAAAACGGGTTAGAAAAACAGAAGGTGATGAGGGAAATTCTAACAAGTAGCATATTTTTGTGTTCTGCATATGACTAAAATCTCCTCTTTTTGCAGTATGATGCAGGCTGAAAAGTAAGGTTGCAAGACAAAAGCCTTTTCTTTCGAAGAAAACATTCAGGCCTTGTTAAAATCTACCAAAATCAAGTGAGGGAATGTGTTATGGTCTGATGAAACCAAACTTAATGTTTTGGACCATTTGATAGAAAAACAACTCTGAACATCACCAAAAAAAAAACAAAAAAACAGCATGACCAGAGTGAACATGGTGGTGGCAGTATAATCTTCAAATAGAACTGTGGTTTTGTCATGGTTGATGAAATAATCATCACCAGTCAGTTTTGACCAAAAATCTCCAGGTCTCTGAAAGAAAGACGAAGATGGATTTTATTTCAGCATCACTGTAAACCCAAGCATCAAACCAGATCTTCAGAAGAATGACTCCATGAGAGGGAAATTAAAGTTTTGGAATTTTCTAGCTAAATAAATCCCATAGAAAATGTGTGGACTCACATGAAGAAGGCCGAAGAGATGTCCACAAAATGTGATGTTTGGAAAACTTTTGCAGAGTTGGCAAATGTTACCAAATCAATGTTAATGTCATTAATGTTATTTATGTAGCACATTTAAAAACAACACAGCTGACAAAAACACTTCACAATTTCAACTAACAAACAATAAAGTGAAAAACAAAATAAACAAAATTACAGACTCCTACAAAGGACTGTATGCTGCAATTAGATCAAAAGGTGCTTTATCGAGGTATTTGTTAAAGGGTGTGCACACTTATGCCACCATGTTGTTAAACCTTATTTTTTCTTCTATCAAATTCACTTGTTGTTCTGTTGATTTATTATGGCCTCACTGTTTTACATCCTCAAAACCTGTCATTTTAACGGGGGTGGGTACACTTTTAAGGGCCACTGCATTGGTATAAATTTTCTCTGCTTCTTCCAAAGGTTCAGAAATCCTTTCAGTATGTTTGTACTGCAAGTTGCAATGTAATCAATGTAGATGTAAAGGTTTTGCCTGCATGTGCGTATAAACTCACCAGCTTCCGTTGACACCAACCACAGACGCCACAAAGAGCCACCAGCCAAACTGCACAAACTGTCACTGCGAGGGAGACCAGGAACACACTGAGGGACACTGAGCCTAGATACACAACAACACACAAACAGTAAGAGAGAGAGAGAACACAAAGATCAGGGATGTTTCTCTTTTGGTGGGGGGGGGGGTAAACATGGAGAAATTCTATGTGCGTAAAATAAAAACATGGGTTGATTACATGCCACTATAAATGCTGTCAAACAGAAAGCATCCACAAAAAAAAGCCGTGCCGTCTCCCCGGCACAAATGATTGAATCACCAAGCTAGGCTGTCATTTTTTTATTTTTTTACATTCCACCGTAAGAAGCTGAGAAATACAACCTCCATACAGGAGCATTAAATACCTTTTCGATAAGGACCTGAGCCGGGCATCAGTCAGCCATGCACACGTCACTGTCATGGTGTCGCAGCTTGTTAACTGACAGGCTGAGAGGCTTGGGTGACAATGCAAGAGAGCTCATGATTAATGGGCATCAGAGGATGCCCAGGGAGCATGGTGGCTCTAAAAAACACCACCCATTGCTTCTCCTAGCTTGTGGACCCTTTTAGATTGCATATTTTAATATCTTCACTTTGGATGACAGAGATGCTGAGCCTAAATAATGGGGGGCTGATGCTAATATTCTGAAATTTTTGATTTTCCTTTACTAAAAGTTTCTGAATAAACAGAGACAAACATATGCCAGAGTACACGTTCATCCCGCTCAATGACAAAAACGGGACAAACAGCTCAGCCTTGCTATAACAACTGCGTTTGTCCTCTTCCCCTAACAGCTATCGCTGCCCTTTCTTTGCTTGTCACAACCGGCCTTTTCATCATATTTCTCCATCCTATCTTTGCGTTTATTTTCCTCCTCACCAAGACCCGTGGGAGCAGATTAGCTCATAAAGGAGCAAAAGTGGCAGTGAAGTTGTTTCATGTGGAAAAACTGCAGATTTCTTTTCAGCCTCAGCCACTGTTTCAGAACCAGCGTGAGTCCACTTCAGAAATCATGACCCCTGCACAGAACGGCACAGACCGTAGATGGAAAAAAAGAGAAAGAATTAATGAGAAGCATACAGCGATTAGGTTTTTAGTTCCAGGCATACGTCCATAAGAGCAAAAAGATATTTAGTTTGCACAATTAACAACTAATAGAATGAAATACAATATACAACTCTTTGCTGGATGAACTGTTAGTTTTCTGTAAAATATGCACACAGCTTAAAATTATAAATAGTCACAGGTGGTACTAAAATATCCCTCTTACAACCTGGCATTGTTGTTGTGATTTAAAGAAGGCATGGGTCAGTTACTAGGATCAGTTATGGTTATGGTTTCAAAACTTTCTGTCATACCGCTCCTTTAAATTTCCCAAACACAGAGACCTTGATTTTCTCTGGATTTGCTACCCCTCCCCCACCTGCTGCTGTGCCCTAACTGTAAACTGACTGAGGGAAGGTTCCTGCACTTTTCCCCAATTACAAGAAGGACAATTTCAACTGTTTCGAAAACATTTTTGATCTTGAAGGAGAGACAACATCAAGCTATCAGTGGTCAACTGCAAGCTGGCTACCTGAGCAGACAGTCTGACTAATTAACTAGCTAACCTCAGCTTGTTATACTTGTTATAGCTTGATCCTAACAGGAAAATTATATTAGCACTTGCAAATTGCTTCTAAATTTAGTGGTTGTTTCTTCTATATTTTCTGTAAGTGTAGAGTGTTTTGCTAAAGCATCCATATCCCTTGTATAAAAGAAAAAATATAAATATATAAAGAGGCAACTTAACATCAACAACAAACCAAAAAACTTCAACGTGTGAGTGCCGATACAGTGACTTGCAGTACTATATATACACCCCCTGAACTTTCTCATAATTTACTTTGTTACAGCCACAAAGTTCAACTATTTTATTTGAGCTGTATGTGACAGATTAACACAAAGTAACACATAACTAGGAAAAGGAAGTAAAACTATACATGGTTTTCCTTTTATTTTACTAAGAAAACTGTTAAAAGTGCGCCTGCTTCTCACATCTAGAGAGCAAAGGTTTTTGCAAATTATTCTCTGCAAAATAGTGCAAGCTCATTCAGATTGGATAGAGAACATCAGAGAACATATTGGTGCGCTCAAGGTGATATGGAGTGTTCATTTTCCAACACACATTGCATTTAAAATAATAATATTGGCACTGGGCTGCACGGTGCTCCAGTTGGTAGCACTGTTGCCTTGCAGCAAGAAAGTCTTGGGTTCAACGCCCAGCCGGGGGTCTTTCTGCATAGAGTTTGCATGTTCTCCCTGTGTATGCATGGGTTCTCTCTGGGTACTCTGGCTTCCTCCCACAGTTCAAAAACAAGACTGCTGGGTTAACTGGTCTTTCTCAGTTGCCCTTTGGAGTGAATGGGTGTGTGCGTGGTTGTTTGTCTTTGTTTTGCCCAGCGATGGACGGGCGACCTATCCAGGGTGTACCCTGCCTCTTGCTCGTAGATCACTGGAAATAGGCACAAGCTTCCCTGCGACTCTGTATAGAAGAAAAGTGTAGAAAATGGATGGATGGAGGTTGGTTTTATGTGACCTGAGCTCTCTCTTTCACATGTTTGTTGTGTCCCCAACAGCTGAGGTTCTCAGTCTTGGTCCTCAGGACCCACTGTCCTGCATCTTTAGGTGTTTCCCTGCTGCTAGACACCCGACTTGAATGACTGGGTCAGTAGCAGGCTTCTAGAGCACTTGTTAGCATGCTGAGGAGGTAATGTAATCGTTCAAATCAGGTGAGACACATTTAAAACATGAATGACAGTGGTTCCTGATGACCTGGGTTGGAAAACACTACCCTGCAAGGCTTGTGGCAAACTGCAAACTGCAGATCTTTTGTATTGTTTTCATTATATTTACTCTATGTTACCAAAATAATCTCCTGCACTGATAAGCAGGTATAGACAATGGATGGATGAATAGATTATTGATTTTATGTCTTGCAGTTATATTAAATCTGTGTTTATGTTGATTGTGAGCTAATTCTTTTCACTATTGTTACCTGCTACTATATTTAGCTAAAAATGTAATTCTTGCTCTCTGACTCTTCTGGGCTTCCTGCATCCCTTACGTCATTATCTCCATCAGTATATGGAGTCTTCCTTTGCCTGTTTTCAAATCCATGAGCAGTGTTGGCAATCTTCCTCAGTGGATTTTGTCTTTGTGTTTCTCTTGTTACTGGATTTAGTATTTAGGACTCCCTGATTTGAGTTTTTGTATAGTGAAATAAAGCTTTTATCCAAATCTTAGTCTGTAAGCTTGTATTTTGGGTTCTTCCAACACTCTTCACTAACAATCCAGTGCTTTAATCCAATATTTTTATGATGACACACACCATATTTGCCTTTATTCTTTTGGTCTGTTTTACATCTCCAGAAAATGATTACGACTGAATTAGATGCATTTGGGAATAAGTGATAACACAGACTGTTATGCCCTGTCCCCTCAATACCAGATGGGGATTCGATATGACTTACTGAAGCCCTATTTGTATTTCAGGAAAAACAACTCTCAGTTTCCATCTACCGATTAAAGTCCACATAAATGTTTTTAAGATGTTGACTGTTTCTTGGTAAGCCATACCATCAGACTGGTCACCCACCTGGACACCTTTATTCTTTGGATGGGCTATTCTAACCGATTGAATAACCACAAAACCATGAGGAGAAGTGTGGCTTCCACTTTGGCTGTTGAATTGTAATCCAGGCCTTTGGTGGATCTGTAGCAGGCTCCAAGAGGGTCACAAGAGGGATTTTGTGGGAGTATGGGGTGCCAGGGATGATTTTAAGGGCTATCCAGTCCTTAAATCCACAAAACAAGAGCAGTGTCCGCATGCGGAGCACAAAGTCAAACAGTGCAAGTTGGACTCCACCAGGGTTGCTCCTTGACCTGACACCTCAACAGTGGAGAGCAGTTTGTCTGGTTTGGGAACATCAAAGCCCGCTCTCGCAGACAATGTTGTTTTGCTGGCATCTTTAAGCAATAAATTTAAATGGCTTCATGGCTGAATTTGAACCAGCCAGAATTAGAGTGGGACAGAAAGGAGACTCCAGGGCACACTCAGAACTTTCAGGAAAGACTATACAGTGAAGAAAATAAGTATTTAAACACCCTGCGACTTTGCAAGTTCTCCCATCTTAGGTGCATGCCCACTGTGAGAGACATAATCTAAAAAAGAATCCGGAGATCACAATGTGTAATTTTTTAATAATTTATTTGTGTGTTACTGCTGCAAATAAGTATTTGAACACCTGCCAATCAGCAAAACTTCTGGCCCTCAAAGACCTGTTAGTCCGCCTCTAAAAAGTCCACCTCCACTCCACTTATTATTCTAAATTAGAAGCACCTGTTTGAGGTCGTTAGCTGCATAAAGACACCTGTCCACCCCACACAAT